>SNQJ01S0016144.1:320732-331457 GCA_010110895.2 Picea sitchensis
TTTAGATGGGATCCAACGGTCACTGACTCTTCTTCCTTTTTCCTCTTTAAGTTCTTGCTGTGCGCGTTTTCTTCAAGGTTGTTCCTCCTGAGCTTTTACTTTCTTTGTCTTCTGTTTGCCTGTCATCTTCACTGTTGTAATTGTCATCATCATTTCTTTACTTGCCATCAATGACAAGCATATGCTACCTGTTAAACATTTTCCAACAGATATTCCCCCCAAGTACGACATGCTGTTATCTAGGTCATGGGGGGCCAAGTTGGGAGGTTCTCTTCAGTTAGACATGACTTATGCCACAATCCTTGTGTTCGGTGGTCAGTTCACTCGCTTATACATAGAAACAAGATTAGCGTATATGGTCAGTGACCCTCAAAACCCGCACAAATTCCCTATTTACATCGCAGACCAAGATCTGGGAAAATGCATCTTGTCTTTTGATGATGGTCTGAATGGTTGCCTGGAGGAAATCGATACAAAGAAAGAAGAGTCAAACCCCATGATAGAAGAGCTGTGTAATACTGGTGTATGGAAAATGTATTTTGATGGTGCCTCGTCTTCTGAAGGGGCTGGTGCTGGAGTACTTTTGGTGGTACCTGAAGGTAAGTTCATGGTTCCTTTATCCTATCATTTGCAGTGGGACATAGATTACACTAATAACGTATGCGAGTATGAAGCATTGATCTTAGGATTAGAGGCTTCCAAAAAATTAAATATAAAAAACTTGGATGTATACGGTGACGCGGAATTAATAGTCAGACAAGTGAATCGACAGTACCTATCCAGGCATCCCAGACTAAGAGCGTATAGAAATTGTACTTGGGATCTCATGGAAAATTTCTTCTCATCCATAAATATCCATTTTATCCCTCGCGCCGAGAATCTACATGCTGATGCATTGGCAAAGGAAGCTTCAACCTTTTCTCCTCCCACGACCTTCAAACTAAGGCATCATATTGAAATCAGATACAAGCCTTCCATACCAGAAAATATCCGACACTGGCAAGTCTTCGAAGATGATGAACAGATTAAGAAGTTCCTTACAGCAGTAGGCAAGTTCTCAGAAACTCACGCTGACCAAGAAAACCAGAATGATTCGATGTGGATCATGCAAGAAGGAGAGGAACCTGAAGCTTTCCGAGAAAAAATTGTGGATCATCGTATGTTGGTCCTTAAAAGCAATCAGATTCCCAAAGGATTGATTCCTTTGGAAAGACTTTTTGATCAGAATGATGTACCTATAAATTCCACTTTGCAGCCCTAGCCAGAAGAGGTGGAGGAATGTGATATAGGGACCGAAAAAGAACCCCGGATGGTAAAAATATCGAAGTTCCTCCCTCCCAAAACAAAAGTGAAGTATGAAGGCTTGCTGAGAAAATATAAAGATGTTTTCTCCTGGTCCTATGATGAATTGAAAACATATGACACTTCCATTATTGATCACAAGATACCCTTGAAACCCGGGGTTAAACACTTTAGGCAAAAGCTTAGGAAAATTAACCCCATTCTGTTGCCCGTGATAGAGAAGGAAGTTAAAAAACTCTTGGACACAAAGATAATCGTACCTTTGAGATACTCGGACTGGGTAGCTAACCTAGTTCCAGTCAGGAAAAAGAACGGGGAAATCAGACTATGTGTGGATTTCCGAAACTTAAACAGGTCATCTCTCAAAGATAATTACCCACTGCGTAAGATGGACCATATTTTAGAAAAGGTTGTTGGAGATAATCGAATGTCAATGATAGATGGTTTCTCTGGTTATAATCAGATCGTTATGAATGAACAAGACAGGGAAAAGATTGCTTTCACCACGCCCTGGGGTACTTTCATGTATGATAAAATGCCTTTTGGTTTGATGAATGCAGGGGCCACTTTCCAGCGATCTATGGACATTGCTTTCGTGGGAGAAAGGGACAAGTTAGTAGTTATTTACCTCGATGACCTGACGATTTTTTCTAAAACTGATGAAGAACATTTGATGCATCTGAAATAGACTTTCGAAAAGTGCCGTAGGTTTTCCCTATCCCTGAACCCAAAGAAATCACATTTCACTATGCAGGAAGGTAAGCTTCTAGGCCATGTCGTATCTAAGGAAGGAATTAGGATTGATCCTAAGAGGATTGAATCGATAGATACTATCACTATCCCGAGAAATATAAAATAAATTCAATCATTCTTAGGTAAGATAAATTTTCTGCGAAGGTTCATTCCCAATTTCGCCGAGATTGTCAAACTGATTACAGGAATGTTGAAGAGGGACAGTGGGGTAAATTGGACCGCCGAGGCCAGGGAATCTTTCGCGCACATTAAAAAAGTTATAAGCAAGGCACCTGTACTAGCAAGTCCGGATTATCTGAAGGATTTCCTCATCTTCTCTTTTGCTTCTGAACATACCATCGCCGCAGTACTCTTGCAGAAAAATGAATAGGGTTTCGAACAACCAATACCGTTTTTTAGCAAAAGCCTCAGAGATGCAGGATTGAAATATGACATAATGGAAAAACAAGCATACACAATGGTAAAAGCATTGAAAGCATTCAGAACCTATGTGCTACATTCAAAGATAATCGCGTATGTACCCACCAGTTCTGTAAAAGACATATTGGTATAGCCAGACAGTGACGGAAAAAGAGGGAGATGGCTCGCTAAAATACAAGAATTCGATATGGAAGTCAAGCCGACTAAATTGATAAAGGGTCAGGGTCTGGCCAAACTCTTGGTTGAGTCGAATCTTAGAGATCTTGATATTAATTTCCTCCAAGAAGAAGACGGAGACACACACATGCACGAGCCGGATGACCAGACAGATCCAAGAAAGATTGAGGAAAAGTTCATATCGTCGGGCTGGTATAAAGACATCATTTTCTATTTGTTGAACTTGAAGTGCTCAGATGGACTATCATCAGCCAAGTGCAGAACTTTAAAAATCCACGCTGTAAAATATTGCATCGCCGAAAACCANATTGAGGAAAAGTTCATATCGTCGGGCTGGTATAAAGACATCATTTTCTATTTGTTGAACTTGAAGTGCTCAGATGGACTATCATCAGCCAAGTGCAGAACTTTAAAAATCCACGCTGTAAAATATTGCATCGCCGAAAACCAACTATACTGGAAGGATCCACTCGGATTCCTACTAGTCTGTTTGGTCGAGTCGGAAACTCCTCGGGTTATAGAGGAATTTCATGAAGGAGTCTGTGGAGGACACCACGCATGGAGAGCCACAGCCTATAATATTTTTAGAGCAGGCTACTATTGGCCGAAACTATTTTCATACGTAAATGCCAAAGTACGCGCGTGCGACCCTTGTCAAATATTCGCTGGGAAACAGAAACTCCCTGCACTACCACTCGTTCCAGTCAAAACTGAGGCTCCATTTCATTAATGGGGTCTGGACTTCATAGGTGAGATCAATCCTCATTCCAGTTCTCAACATAGGTGGATCTTAATAGCCACGGATTATTTTACTAAATGGGTGGAAGCCATTCCAACCAAGAAGGCAACAGACTCGGTGGTAATAGACTTCTTGGAGGAAAATATTTTGTCGAGATTCGGTTGTCCTCGAAAGATAGTTACTGACAATGCCCAAGCATTTAAATCTATGGCTATGATCAGTTTTTTTCAGAAATACAACATCATTCTTGGCCACTCCACTGGATACTACCCCCAAGGGAATAGGTTGGTCGATTCGTCAAATAAGAGCCTGGTAAACATTATCAAGAAAGTATTGGATGAGAATAAGAGGTTTTGACATGTACACTTAAAGTACGCATTATGGGAAAACCGCATAAGAATTAAAATATCTATCGGTGTTTCACCTTTTCAAATGGTCTATGGGACAGATGTCGTTCTACCCATAAACCTGGCGCTACCGGTGATGAAGCTGTGGCAAGACCAAAACGAAGAACCCAATCCTGTGACCAGGATAATTAATCAGCTGATTGAGGTCCAACAGCAGAGAACCGAGGTTGACGAAAAGATGCAGCGGTACCAAGATGACACGAAAGCATTGTTCGACCGAAAAGAGAAGGATCGAGAATTTTCTCCAGGTGATTTGGTGCTAAGATGGGATGCGAGAAGGGAAGAAGCAACGAAGCATAGTAAATTCGACCACCTCTCGTATGGACCATTCAGGGTTTCGTCTCCAGTAGGAGAAAATTATTTCCTGCTGGAAAACATCGACGGAGAAGTCCTCAGCGCCCCTGTCAACGGGCGATATCTGAAACATTACATGACATAACAGTCGCCAAATTTAGAAAAAAATAAAAAATAAAAAATAAAAAAAAGAGCTCTTTGGTGTACATACATGCAATTTGTTTTAAAAACATTTCCCTTTTGGTTTTTTGTTTTCTTTTGTTCACAATTTTTCGACATATTTCGAATAAAACTCGTATTTTCTTTTACAGGATTCCAGTCGCGTACGAGCCAGTGGGAGGAGTAATTCCCAAAGCAGTATCAGAAATAAATCGGCATGAAACAGGTGATACCCAAAAAGTAGTTTCATAGTGCACAAAGATGTTGTTCCTGAGTCTGTACTTAAGGCTAAAAGTACAGTGTCAAGGCATCCGAAAGTGGTTAGGATAGGGAGAAGGGAAAATTTCAACCTTCGAAGAAAGAGTCTAAGGGAGATTTCTTCATTGTGGTTGTCTGGCTTCGAACTGCTCCTGAATAGTTATGTCTCGTTCAATGACTGCCCATGATTGTTCAAGTTCGGCCCGGTTAGTTGTTGTTTTGAGGATAGTGTTGAAAAGGTTTAGGGTGATGTGTGTTTGGTTCAATAATCCGGGTTCGACGTTAGGTTGAGTTGGTATAGGGACAGTCATGGGGGAACAGTACAGGTAAGAGAACTGTTAAGAAAGGTTGAGTGCTATCTCAGTTTAGTTTTATAAAAGAGAATTCACGGTTGCAGTATTAACGATGTATGCAAATCTAAGGCTCGTTCCTGTAACTGTATTATATTTTAATAAAAGGGGCGAGATGGGGGAAAAAAATTAAGCTGTTTACAATGTCAGGTTCCTACCAGGGGAAAATCTCACGTAGTAAATGAAAGAAGAAAATATTTAAGAAAATAACCGATGTACAAAAAATGCATGTAGAATTCCGAAACTGCAAATTGGTCTTACACAGCTGATAGCTGGTGTAGAGGAAAGGCAATAAACAATTACAGAAAACCCAAAATTATTCATTATAGTAGTGGTAGTACTAAAGTATAACGAAGCACATCAATTACGAATATGAATTGAAATTGGAAAATGAGGAACAAGAAAGAAAACTTGTAATACAAAAGTGACAGAATTGAGAATCTCGGATATGCTTGTATTAAATCTCAATGCAAAAACTCTATTAGAAAATCTCAAAAAGGGTCTAGCCCTCATTTATTTCTCTCTGGGGTATATTTATACAATTTCTGCAAAGCAGGTAGAATCTCAATAGTCGCAAAAAATCTCAGTTATGACAGAGGAGAGAGCAATCACTCCATCTCCCCTAATCTGTCTTCACTTAGTGCCAGGTGCTCATCTTCGTGCGGAGTCGGTGCAGGCGATACATCTTTCCACAAGTTGCGATAGGAGTCGTGAAGGTTCCGCTTGACAGTTGGCCTCAACGATGTAACATTATTGGGCTAACTGCTGCAGCTTATCCCCATTTGTGCATCGATGATGTCGAGGGCACTTAGTTGTGCGCTGGGCTGGATCAAGTGCTTGTCAACTCGGGCTATGTCCACCCTATCCATATGAGAGATATCGGTCGAATCTCTCTCATCCTTCTCTTTCATATCAAGTGAGATATGTTCTACATTCATTTGCATTAATGTTTCTGCATCGCCTCCACTGTCCATACCCAACAACTCGCCATCTATAGAATTGAAGGCTTCTTCTAATGAATTGGTTACCCTTTGGGCTTGTTCCTTTCCCAGGGCAATGTTGTTCTCCCAATCCTTCAACAAAATATTACCTCTGGTTTGTTCTGGGATGGCGAGGCCAGGAGAACCTGCTGAAACTTTGTTGTTCATGGCTATCACCACCTCTTGGAAGGCGACCCGAGCCGCTTCAGTATCCCTTTCTTTGACAGTCAGGTTCTCGGAAACCTGATTCATCAACAGACAATTCTCTCGGATCGCTCCCACTTTGGCGAGCAAACTCTGTTGTGCCGAAGAGATTCTGTTCCGAATCTCAATTGCTCAGGATTTAAACCCCTCAACGTCGATCATCCTGCTCTCGGCAATCTCTACCTGAGCCTGCAGCTCTGCAATCATAGCCCTTTGTTGCCCCGCCTGTATCCGACCGTCTCAGACCATGATATGTGCTTGCTCGAGCTTGTTTTTGAGCGCGTCTATCTCATTTTTATTGGCTATTCGGGCTAGTTGTATCTCCCCGCTCACCTGACCTTTAACATTTTCTGTGGTCGAAGCTACTCTGGCTTCGAGAGTCTTGATCATGCGATTTTTCCTTTTTAGTTGTTTTTTTAGCAATCCGACCGAAAACTGGTTCGCCGATGCATACACCCATAGCGTTCCTGCGATCTCCGTGGCGAATTTCTCATTCCTTTTGTTCTTTCCATCGGTCAAAACTTTGAACTTCTTAACTGTCGACTCTCCCTCTTGGTAGAACTCTCTTTTTACCACCGCTTTTCTCTTTTTATCAAAGAAAAATTCTTTCGGAGGAAGTTCTTCTGCCCTTATGGGCCTTAGTTCCTCATTAAATATCCATCCCTCGCTCACATTTCCCTATGCCGACTACAAGGGTGTGATCGAGGTGATGGGCTCTCCGATTTTTTTTGCTGATTCTTTTGGAGTATCGACAAGATTCTGCTTCTTTGGAGGTTCAGGGGTCTTTGTGTCAGTTTCTGGATTTTGTTTCTTTGGCGGGTCCAGAGTCTGTGCCTCTGCTTCGGGCTTCTTGGTTTGTTTCCCTTCATCTTGGTGTTTTCCCGATTCAGGAACTGCATCTTTAGGGCCTTCAGTATCCTTCGGTTCCGTCTTGGAAACGCCCGGACTCCCTCCTCGCAACACAGCGGGGAGACAACTTCGTCTGTGTTCCTGAAATTTCAATACAGAGGCCGAGTCTTCAAGTGCTAAGGATCAGATCTGAGCCAACACTTCCTCATAGGACCTCGCCCCTCGGAAAATGTCATCCGGGGGTGAAAACTCATGTTCAAACCTCTTCAACCCACAATTATATAAACGGTTACTCAAGATTTTTCTGAGGATCATGTTTTTTATACTCGATGGAGACCAATTTCAGGTCTTCCAGGGCTGTAGCCTCGACTTTAGCATGCCCAAAATCCAATAAAGAATAAGAATTTATCCGAATGGAAAAGGACGACCACACCTTTTTTGAATATCCTTTGAGTTCTTTACTCACCCCGCCAATCACTGTTTGTCGGGCGACCTCGCGACAAGCCACCTTGTCGGGGATGAACAATGGTAGTGCAAGTGGGGGAACAGTAGCCCCGAACACTCTGAAGTAGGAGAACTCTACCTCCACGTACCCGTCTGCTATACCACTCAGATTTGAAGCAATGTTGTCCGAGATACGAGGTGGTGGGTGACCAAAAATGGCGATATGCAGGGGCACCATCACCCAGTTGAAAATTTTGTATATGAAATTGTCCGCTTTATTTTCCCACAGTTTGTCGTGATACTCATGTACGAGTTTTTCTTGGGCTGGATTCCAAGCCCAACTCATCAAGGGGAATGGTGTCATGGAACATATCGTGTCCATAACATATGCGGACATGAAAAATGAGGAAGGCCTCCCACTTGCCTTCTGCTCCCGATACTCTGTGACCCAGTTGGCCAAACTGTCCGAGAGTATCTTTTCCCAATTAAACGAGCAACCTTCTGCTGCCCAAAACATGAGAGGTACCCACACAATGAAGAAATGTGATGTGTCCTCCCTCCCGAATAGTCAGCATTTCATCATCGCCAAATACTTATACTGTGGCTCCAGCGAAGTGATTGAATAAATGCCCTGGTCATTTGCTCTGAATTTCGCGGAGCACGAAACCCAATCCTTTATCAAACCGGGCATGGTCTTGTCATATTGTGTGCACTCCTTCTCTTTGAACTCCTCCAGGAATTCAACACCATACATGTATTCAGATGTTGTCGGGAGCTTATACATGGTTTGGATATGCTCCGGTCTAAAAGTCCCGACCGTGACCCGCTGGTCGTTCATGATAGTTCTAGTGGGTAGGTCTATGTGATCTAACGCCCATCGGATCATATCATAATATGGGAGCAACTTTGGTCTGGTTGCTACCCTGTGCATTCTGGATTGAACAACTATCTTGTATTTAGTGTTCAGGTCGTCCTTTTTGTTGTCGTCTGAGTCTGAATAATTCACCAACTCCGATTGCAGAATGTCTGAAACAAACGACCAGCTAGGGACTGAGTCAACACTCCGGGGAGAAGTGTCGGAGACATTATCTGAGCCTTGTTCTGTGACCTCGACATTCACCTTTGCTGCTTTCTGTGGAGCCATAGCTGAAGCTTACGTTTTCATCCTTCTGCGATAGAACTGCGTATACATGCATAAATTAGTTCACTCAAAAATGGCAAGCTCTGCGTGCTTATGAAAATGCTTTCTTTATAAAAAAAAATGAAACTCTTATCTATATTTGAAAATTCGGTACTTTTCGAAATAAACCTGTCAAATCGTAATTAGAAACAAATTAATTGCGTAAAATACGATCTTATATGCGTGGATTTATCCTTATTCTCCATAAATGTCATAAATTTCTGGCGGTTTGACAGTCAGTCGAAGTATGGAGAGAAAAAGGCTACCTCGGGAAATGTGTAGGCCTCAGGGCGCGGGATATATCTTGCTTTATCTTAAATTATCAAATCTTACCAATGTTAATCAATTTCTCACTGTTCGCTACATCGTGGAATATATTTTAACATTTTGAGTCTTCAACTCGCGAGATTGCGAGGATCGATTTTGGCTTAATTAACGGTAACTGTGATTTGGGGCGTAATTAATTTTATCATTAATCTATTCACCATATCGCAATTCAGAACTTCGAAGACAAGTTTCTGGGAGATTAGTATGCCGAGTCGCGAAACCACGAGATGACGATGATTAAGACTCGATTAAGGGGGAGAGAATCTTGGGTTAGGCAGTTAATTAATCATGCTATAATTACGTCGCAACTTCGTGAGTCGGGGTTTTAGACGCCGTAACTTTCGAAAAGACAGTGCCAAGTGGCGAAACGCCGAGAACATATTTTAACCATGGTTAGCCTTTTTTCCTTTACCTTGACCAGGGTTAGCTCTGAAAGAACCTTGTGGTCTCGACTCTCGGAGCTATAAAATAAAAACTCGAACTTGGCGAACGCCGAGGCGCGAAACCCCGATGGCATCTAATCACTGAGTTAAAATATTTTACCCTGGTTACTATATTGAGTAAAAATTTAGAACGACTTTGCCGTTTCGTGACTCGAGATGTGTGAATTCATGGGTTATAGTATCCAACTTGCGAGATCCCGAAGTAAAACAAAGAGAGCGACATTCTTACGAAAGTGGATTTGTTTCGAGAGTGGAAAAGCATCGCTTCTTACGTAATAAGGTTGCGGAGTTTTCAAAGTCTCGGGGGGAAACATCAAAAGACCATCTTTAGATTTCAAGAATCAAAAATTGGAAATTGTGAAGGGTAAAAATAAAACAAGGGCGGCTCCAACATATAGTATTTAGTATTTTTGGTGTGATTTTCAAAATTTTATATCAATTATTTTGTGCGGGTCACGCTATACAAGTGAGATCTCCTGGAAAGGCCAAAAATCGGCAAGTTGTTGGGAATTTACCATAAATTCCACTTGGCACATCCAATTTTGATCAGACCTATGGCATTGTAGAGAAGAAATACTAGAGAACTACATAAAATAAATTTTCATGCCTAGAAGGGCCAAAACTTGGGAGATACAATAGAAGAAAGATTGTCTAGCAGAACCACCTCAAAATCAAGGTTCAGAAGTGATACTTGGCCAACATGCCACCCAAAAAGGGAACTTCTACACCAAATAATCCTATAGACTATCTTTAGAAGAACAAAAAAAATGGGTTACCAAAATATTGGGTTATGATTTTGAAATCGTCTATAAAAAGGGGAAGCAAAATGTTGTGGCAGATGCACTCTCAAGAAATGATGAATATGTTGAGGCCTTTCTCTGTGCTATCTCGATCATCCAACCCAATTGGATAATAGAAGCAAGGGATGAATGGAATAATGACGAAAAAGTGTCGACTCTCATTCAAAGGTTGTAGCAGGATACCAGTGCATCAGATACATTTACATGGAAAAATGATTCACTATGGTACCTTCGTTGCTTTTTCTGGAAGGCTAACTTTGTTGCTTTGTCTCTGATAAACAAACACAATGGTTCAAATGGTTACCCTTGGTAGAATGGTGGTATACCACTTCCTTTAATACTGCAACAAAAATGACACCATTTATTTCACTTTATGGATACCTCCCTCCTTCCATCACTTCTTCTCTAAAAGAAAAATCTAAGGTTCAAGAAGTGGAATATCACATCGAGAATCAACAACAAGTTCTCAAAATATTTAAGGACAACCTGACCATGGCACAAAATCGCATGAAACAACAAGCAGATCAACATTGTAGTAAAGAAGTTTTGAAGTAGGGGATTGGGTGTTTTTAAGACTACAACCATACAAACAGATGTCCCTCAATCAAGCGAAGAAGGATAATAAATTATCACTAAAGT
>SNQJ01S0016144.1:334704-357583 GCA_010110895.2 Picea sitchensis
ATACATATACTTGAATGGTAATTTTCCTTCATATCATAATAAGTAGTCTAGGGCACATTTTTACTTGGCATTCTTACACTTCTTACACCATTCCAAACTCTTAAGGAGTAGATGAGCCTCCCTTAATAAATCCTAAAAAACAAAGAAGGAAATAATAATAAAATAAATAAATATAAATAACCTTCTCCCAAAAAGGATAGGGGGTCTCATCATGATCCAACCTACCATGATCATAAGAGAGTAACATAAGTGGCATTCCCACTATGGCTACCACACATGGGAAATGGCCTTTGGCATTTAGCATCAAAGAAAAAGAGGTCTCGTCACGAGCCGACTTGTTCAATTTGTTAGAATCTAGTGAGTGGCATTATGTTATCTGGCCACCAAACCATGATAATGGACTTTTCGGGAAAATAATATTCAAATTATTTATTGAGGATACTGGCTCATATACGGGTTAAAAGGAAACCTTGTCGAGGCTATGGACACCTACTGGCAATAGTGGCTCTGCCTATGGTATTGAAGTTTATTTTTATACGCTAAGTTTTTTTGTGTTCATAGACTTCCTTTCTTAAAAAGGAGGCTATCATTCTAGTTATATTCAACACAAGGGAAAGTAACAAAATTATGGCACATGGCATATTTATAAATCGTGAAAAAATTTAGACTACTCGGAATATTCTTCCTTAACATATTTGAACATTGGTATTTGAACTTGTACTTCCCACAAAATGTGTGATTATCATTAATGATTAACATTAAAGTTCTTTGAAAGTTATTTATGGTCGTTCTCTCGGTGGCGACGGTGTAATAATTATTCTTCACTTAACTGATTGCCATCATTACACTCATACATATCGACGGTCGAGGTCGACTTTTTCATTTATCAGGGAGAGGATATTCTGCACGACTATCGATGGACCATAATGATTACAATTAATGGGAATATTTATATTTCTATATACCATTGTTGTTATGTAAATTTTACCATTTCTAGTAACTTTTCCTCACAGGTTGGTCTAACTAAGTTTGTAGTTGGGAACGATAGTTGTGATGACTTGTTTACAGAAGACATGGGAGGTCGAAGCATCTATCACGATCCCACATTACTGCAACTAACTGAATAAGAAAAGGAAATTCTACACCTTCTTGGGTGGACATAATACTTCAACAGATTGCGGGGATTTGACATAAATATCATGCTATCATTTTTCCAAAACGACATAAATATCACGCTAGCATTTTTCCAAAACTTATAAGGGGGAGTCTCAGTAATTCAAGGCATACTAAAGTTACTGAAGTTACAGATATATGAGATAACATGCCTCTCAAATGAAGGAACACAGTGGACTGAGAAATACACATCATTCAAGGAGGCTGTGGATTCCTTCGTAGAACCATGAGAATAATTTGATAAAAAGGGCAAATGTATCAAGCCCTCTACTCTTAAGGAACCATGGAGGGAGATAGCAGGAGTGGTATATAGATATATCACATGCGACGGGCGATACGACATGGTGAGACCTCGCCACCTCAAGCTGTTGGAAGTACTAAAACAATGGTTAGTGATAAATTTACCATTCTTTTTAAATACCATGCTGCATGAAGTCGCTAGAAGAACCCAAAAGGCCAAAGAACCTGCCAATGTAATTAGTAACCATACATAATGTAACTTGGGGACACTTAATTAAGCCCGATAGGCGCCTACAAATTGAGCAACATGAAGTCCACCATGAAATTCCCCCATAGGGAATTGAGGCATCCTAGACAGAAGGAGATAGTTCCCAAATTGAAATTCTAGTACCCCAACCTGAAATGGAAGCAGACCTCATTCAGTTGGAAGAAACTCAGAACATGTAGGCATGAATATAAAATAAGAAGAGACAGAGAAAAATTTATGTTCCTAGAATCTCCACTGTAAAAAGAATAAAGGGTAAAAGGACAACACAACCTGAAAGAACTCAGGAAACTGTACAAATAGAACAACCATCACATGAAACCCTTACAGAAAAACAAGATGATTTCTTCAGAACTTATGAATAATATATGGACCAATTATTGGGAAATTTAGGGATATCACTTACTGAATATAAAAACAGGTCTGGAGAACCCCAATAACCAACTTCTTATCATTCAAACCATGTCTTTCATATTCCTGATATGGAGATGCCATCTCTTGAAGGAACATAACAAACAAAACCCAATTTTGATGAGAACAATCCTTTAGAACAACCAAAGCACCCAGAAGATACAGGGAATCGGTTACCATTTGATCAAGGTGGGGAAACCCTTGAAATTTCCCTTAGACAGAAAGAGACAACAGGAAAAAGCAATAACAAAATCATACAATTAGAACATGAAAAAAAGACATTGAGGAAAAGGGTCAAGAAAATAAAAATATTAAAACAAAAAGTTGGCATATTGAAAAAAACAATTATACAACTTAGGGAGAAGATAGAACAAGCCGACAAAGCCCATAGAAAAAATAAATCTAAGAGGGCTATATTACATGGAATAAATCCACTTCCCAGAAGGACAATTCACACCAATTCTATTGGAACACAAACAAAATTGCATGCTCCTTTGGAAACAATTGAAATAGAAACTCAGACAGAGGCTCCAACAACAATAGAAACAAATTTTCAGACTGAAGAAGTATTTCATTCTCTTGAACAGGATGCCACTATTAAAAGGCTGGAAGCAGAACTAGAACAATCCCAACAAACCCTAACTCAATGTAGAAGTGAAATGGTAACAGTGTCAGAACATCAGAAAGTTGTCAAACAACTTCGAGCCATGTCAGCAACTGAGAATGAGACCTTTGTCGAGCTCAACAGAGATAAAGAAAAGGTTAAGAAGGTACAAGGCCATCTTGATGGAGCTTTGGAGCAAATCAAAGAAATTTGCTCTATTTATTATGATATTTTAGCTTGTAGGGACCCTACTACTAATTATTCCCTGTTTTTATTAGAACATTATTTGTTACTAAAAGTAAAATCTATTAGGAAAGGCACACCTTGTGAGTTCACCACAGTTTCTAATTTTGTTTCATGTTTTAAAGGACAAGAGGATGGAGTACAATACCTTTTGTGTGAACTATATCTTCACAACTTCATCCTAGGAGAAAACAAAAAAAGAGAACCACAATCTATTCATTGGGGATATCTAGTTCCAATCCTTCTTGTCTTTTGCCAAAAATCAAACCAGGTGGGCTAAAGCATATAAGGTTTTCATGGAAAGGGAGAATGGACTAGACCTATGGATCAAAGGGGAACCTCCTAAATCCTTTGATACCATTATGCAACACTGAGCATTCATGAAGAGGGAGAAGGTTGTGGAATCTTTAGCTCCCATCCATAGATATGTTGTACATACAGGTCTACAATATTTTGGAGAGATTATGGAAGAAGCCCTTTCTGCTACCAAATTAAGATGGAATGTCTCCTCAAATAAGGTCAAGAACATGGAACCATTTGGTTTAAGAATTTTTCAAGAAACCACTTTCAGGTTAGAGAGGTGTTACACATTATTTTCATCACCCTATGACCATTAATGTTGTCAGCCTATCCTTTATCTTTAGAACGATCAATGGCCTTAATCTTTTAAGAATAATGAAGATAATTTCACCCAGAGACATGAAATTATACTTTTCCTTTGTCAAAAAACTTAGAAAAAGGGATCATCACACCTTGCTTAGTGTTAAGAGTGTGATTCTCTAGGATCATCGCAGGTTGCAACACAGTGGCTTGCGACTTCATCGCAGGTTTCTCGGTGTTAAGGGTGCGACAATTTTTGTACGAAGGAAAAAGAGGAATTTATCAAAAGTTCTAGATAAGAAGCTTGGAGGGTGAGCTGGCCTCTAATTGGTTTGGACATGAGTTGTGTCCTTGATCTCATGGGATCATCCTAACCTCCTCACCCTATCCTTTTCAGCTTATAAAAGGAGAGGAGTTCTCATTGGGAAAGTTAGCCTGATTGGGTTTGAGTAATTTTTGTAGATTGAAGTTTTTGGGCCTATGTCGGCTTTGAGCTTTGCTTTGTCAAGATAGATTGTTGATCTCATAATTCATAGAGTAGAAGTGTGTGGGAAGAAAGGAACTATTGGAAGGAACCTGACAACATCAATTCATCGAGTTGTATCTTTCATTCACATTATTTAATACAGATATACTTTTATTTCCTATATGAATGTTATTTGTCCATATTGTATGATTCCTTGATCACATACATAATATCATATCAAATAGACTCTATTATTCTTGTCTTCATTGGCTTGTGTTTCTTCATAGATATTTCTCCATAAGCCCTATGACAGAGCTGGGATCACATTGGCGAGGTCATGTCTATAACATTTAAAAGTTATTTTTTGGATCCTCTTCTTATTTGATAACTTAAATCTAAGGGAAGTTTAGTATATTGTCATGTTTTATTCTAGTTTCGTGGAGAAACTAGGGAGATCAGTTTGTGTCCGCACTTACCGATTAGTCCGATAACAAAATTGGCGACCATACTGGGGAGAGGAATTTTTTCCTTGTTTGTCTTGATTTCTTGACTTGATTGCCTCGGTTCTATTTTCTGAGTCACTGGGAGATCTAGATGAACTTTTTGACAGTTTAAATTCACTGAAAAACCTTCTTGATTTTTATTTTTTCCATTTTTCCTTTAATCGTCGTACCTTGCTTTGAGGGACAGTGTGACGATATAGGATCGACACACCCTGCCTTTAGACACACTGTGACATCGTCACATTGTACTTTTCTGTACCCCACGCCGATTTGGGATCGTTGCACTGTGATGGTTGGTAGGCCGCGATGATTTTCTGAAAAAATTTACTTTTTGATGGTTTTCCCTGCCCAGATTTGTGATAAGTGTTTGGGGTGATTTGCTAGGTCTGATTACTATTTGCTTGACATATTTGAATCTACTTTTAGCCATATTTTCTTTGTTTTATCTTGTTTTCTTCTAAAATATTTGAGATCTCTTGCTTTCAATGTCTTTCAGTTACGAAGCATTGTTTTTCTTTAGAGTTGTTTAGTGAAATAACACTTCTTTTTCTGAATAGTTCGTGTTAACAGAGAAAATGTTTTTGAGTTGCTTTGTTGTATATATATTTGTTATTTCTTTTAGCTATCGTTTAAACAAAAAGTTTTATTTCTTGATTTGCATTAGATTGGGGGCATCTTTTCATTTGAAGTAGTGAAATTGCATGGTTTTTGGCATTTTTGGTCTTGAATTCTTTGCATCTTTTCATTTTGAAGTAGAGAAATTGCATGGGGGGCCAAGAATCATGTATTGATTTACAGTCTCTTTGGCTCATTTCTTGAAAATATTGATATTTAAGAATTTAATAAAATTTTGGGACATTGTGCTATGGGAATGATAAATGTTTTCTCCTTCTCGTAATATATCTTTCATCGAAGTGAAATATTTGCATTCTCATTTATTTTCATTGCTTAGAGTCAGTTAAAACATCATTTAGTAGACGCCATTTTTCCTCTTGAGTAAAAAATATCCTTAAAATAAAGAGCTTATAAAATTTTATTAGACATTTTTATATTTTCTGGTAGCAAACCTACATTAGCTTAGGGTGTAGGGCTTTGGAATAGGTGTGAAAGATAACTTTACAAAGATGTAAACAAACATAGTATATTGTGATAGGGAGAGTTCAAATTCACTTGCTACATTTTGTCCTAGGGATCCCTTCTAACACAAGGGTCAATCATGAGGTCACATTAGGACTGACAGAGTTACTCACCCCACTTTGTCGGTCTTAGTGTAAATATTGCACGTATTATTGGGGATCACTTGAGAAGAAAATCCTGTGGGGACATTCTCGAGTTGATTTTGGACTATATACACTGCCTTTGCACATGGATTGGACTGTCGACTATTTCCCTAGGCATCATTGTCATAATTGGTAACCTTCGTAGCCTATCTCTTTAGGGTCTTTACACGAGGTGACTGTTGAGGGGAAAGTCTTCACGGCACCTCGAATAGACGTTGGCCAAACTCAGTCGAGATCCTTGGAGGGTATACCCATGATTATCTGTGGGAGGTTGCACCAAGGTGTAAGTATGTTAAGAAGGTCATCAACGTAACTTTTTCACCTGCCCTATCTCATCCCCTTCTTACATTGTTCTCGCGACGTTGGATTTCATCACCAACGAGTGCGTTCATTGTGAGAAGATTTTGTTTGTTTTCTTGCTTACTAGATTTTTGGTGTGCGTTGTTTATTTTCCCTAACAAACTCTAGGTTGGATCTGTTTTTAATGGCGTGAGTTCCCAAAATGACCATTGAAGCAACCCCTCCTCCAGGGAACCTTTTGTTTTTCCTTCTTACGGAAACATTGGTCCGCCTTACATCGCTACTTTCAGCCTTCTAGTTCTCACAATTGGATTACCAGTATGGTTGTTTTCCACTTCGGTAATCCTGAATGTAACAAGTTCTTTAGTTGTAAGCACTTCCCCCCAATAATGTCAACCTCATGTTGATCCTTCACCTTCTTTTCCAGTAAGATCTTCTTCGACTTCTTCACTTGTTGTCATAGAAAGACTTTCCTAACCATTGTTATCTTGCACAGAGGGCCTTTTTCCATTTCCCTATGCAGACTTGTCATCCCTTTTTGATGAATCCAGAGCCAAAAATATACATTTTTCCACATACACACTCCCTATCTACTATACAATATGCAAATACACTGGATTCTCCACTACATCCAGCGTACATCAAGATTTGTGCCAGAAATTGCAAAATGAAGTCGGGTTTCCATGTCATGACAGGAGATCTCTGATCCTTGGCCTTCCATATACTGGAAGCATTCTGAATCAGCCCTTTGGTTGCATTCTGAAGGCTATAAAAGAACAATTTCGAGCCATGTAAAAGAGGAGAAAGCATTCAACTTTGAGAGCAAAGTTACTCTGGATAAATTACTTCATATTGAGTCTGCATCCCTTTGTCCCTCAAGTATGAACACAATGTTCAACCCCCAAGATCTTTCCCTATTTTTGAGAGAATCTCATTGTCTCTCTCCTATGAGCTTGCCTTTGGTGGAGGATTGAAGTGGTGGAGACCCAGTTGGAAGGAACTTGGTTCCTTGGTTTCGAACCATGCCAACATGGAAGTCTATAATGTTGTCACTTTTGCTGATCAATTATTAATAGAAATACTCCTTTCCCATCCTATTGGTATATTGCAAATATATGATTATTATCCATGGGCATGTTTTTAATGTTTATTAATGGATTATGCTATCTGATGTGCTAAATCCTTTATATCATCACTATATACTTGATTTTCTCATCTATTAATAACTTATTGCAGGGATAAATCTTTGGGTCGAAGTGCTCAACAGTGAAACATCGTCAAACGTTGGATCGAGGTAGGCCTCTTTCTTATATTACACATTAGTTTATATAGCATATGCTAGAATTGAGTTGATTTCTGCAGTCATACCTGTCTATTGTGGTTTACCCTTGGCCATAGAGAGTTTTTCCCTCGTAACAGAATTGGAGACTCCACTGGGGAGGGATCTTCCTTCTAAATGTTGAAGTACTTTTTCTTCTTACATTTCTCTTTTTCCTTTGTATTTCTTGTCATATCAATGCTTGATGGATTCTGTTCACTCTGGGTCTGATTTTTCAGCCTTCTTGCCTTTGCCTGACCTTGTTTTAAAGCCTATATGCTCCTTTCTCCTTGACAGTCGCGTATACCCGCTTGTTGTCTCCCTGCAGGATGCATATATATGCTTTGTTCTCTTGAACAATAGTGTATACCACTTTCCTTTGCTTGTTTGCTTGGTTTAAATGATGTTTGGGTGGGATTTGATTATTACTGAGCCTTCTTAGGTCTCTATAGTGCCTGTTGAGCTTCTCTGGGTTGACGTGAAACCTGTTGGGAGTTGAATTTTTGGGCATAGTCTTTCTCTTTGTTTTTCATTTTTGGTTGTCCTTGAACCCTGGGTTGTTTGCTTGGCTTCTTGGTATTCAACTTGAGTTATTTCATTTATACATAGTAGAATTTATATATCAGGTTGCTTTTCAGTCCAAGCATCTTTTCTTTAATATATTGAAAATACCAAAAAAATTAGGCATTTTTCATTGGTTAGCATTTTTGTCTTTCAACCTTTATCATTAGCTTAGTTCATTTAGCGAGAGATTGCATTTTACTTCTGAATTGTAGAGTTGAAATTGAAAATTGCACTATTTTTATTAGCATATCATTCATTGAAAAGTTAAAGATATACTTTGCATTATATTCATATTCATTTTCTTGCAAAGTCATAACATCATGAGTTTCACTTCCATACCCTTTTGAATAATCATGACCAATAAATTTATGCTTTAAACTAAAATTGTTTAGTCACGATTTTATTTTTAGGGTGCACAAACTAGTATAGGATTTAGTGCCTTGGAATAGGATTTTTGTGAGTAGACTTCTCCAAGGCAATTAAATCAACATATGTGTCTGAGACACGGTGTTGAGAAGTCCATTGTATAATTGGTAAGATCAGGAGGCTCTGCTCACACCAGAGTTAATCACGAGGTCGTGCGAAGTTAGTTGAAGGGATAACACCTAGATACTCACCTATCATTAGAGATATTTCTGTGTATTTATTCATATTTGGGGATCTTGCTAGTACCCATACCTCTGTGAGAGGTGGTGCTTTCAAGGTTTCTAGATTTTCTACCCTTCCCATACGGTGATACAGACTTATGACTTCTCTCCTATGCATCGGTTATACAATGGTTTATTAGCTTCTTCACTTATGTATCTCATAGGTTACTTGGAAGGGTTACTCTTCTTGTAACGTGGGTTGGGTAGGGGTCGGACAACACACAACCTTTATGGAGGATTACCTCTCCGGGGGGATCTGAGTGACTGGTTGTTAATCCCATGAGGGCCCCTATAATTGATTTTGTTACCTCCAAACTTTAGTAGGGAGTCTCAGGTCCCTCTTGGATGAGACATACCTTCTTTAACAACGGAGGCCACTCATCCACTTTAGCCAGTTTGCATGCATATTGGCTATTTGAATTTTTGGTATTCTCCTTGACTACTAGTTGGACTTAGGATATATTTTTATTTTGTAGAGTCATAAGTCATCGTGGAGTCATACCAACTCCCTCGCCGGTCCTGTCGGTTGTTACAGTTACCATCAATTTTTGAGTTCTTTCCTTCTAAAAGGCGTAGAGTTATCAAGCATGGTACACACACGTCCACCTTTCAGACTTGTGGTTCCATAAGGATGAGTACTGAGTCCAGTCTTTAGAACACTGGGAGTTCTTCGACTCCCATACCCACTATAGTTAATGGCACCCCTTCAACTGCTGCAGCCAATACAGTTGCAGTGTCAAAGGCTTATACTGGTACTATGGCTCAACCTGTATTTAATGCTTCATCTTTTGCCTCAAACTCTTTTGGGGGTTTCGGCCACTCACCGCGTTACAATGTTCAGTCCATTCTATAGAAATTTAGATACAAATTAATGTATTCCTGTGATTCTCCTGATCTAACAATTTTCGCCACTTGTTAAATACATAATCGCTTCTACTATTATTATTGCGGAAGCAATTAAACCATGATCACAACCACAATGCACAAAGTGAAATATCAATAACACACAACACATAAGTTTTATCGGGAAAGCATAAAGCTAAAAAAACCACTATCATATATTATGTATATCATGAATCATGAAACAATCTCATACAAAACTCTAATCCAAGAGCTCTCAGTGCAATATAATCGTCTCACATTGTCATACACAAATTAGGAAATACATGTGCCAATTTCCGTGTCCAGACAACCTACCTCCTCTGCACAAACTCTGCAATCCGAATTTTCACAATGAATCTCAATGAATACAATTGCCTCGTTTGCACATGCTCATAAGCATATTCACTGCATGTGTGAACAAATCACAACTGATAGCCAAACTGTTCCTTTCACCTGTTATCTCAACTGGATCTCCATTGGAACCGACATGCATGTAGTTAACCGTGGCAAATCTTCAGTTGCATGTGAGTTCACTGATTAACTGAACTCTCACTAGTGCAACTGAGCTTAACTCACTTAACTACACTTATAATTCTGTTACAAATCCAAATCACTCAGTTATGAATGAGATAATAGATTAATATTCATTGTCTAATTTAATTAAGGGAAAATTAAATTAGACACATGTTTCTTGTTGACTTTTCAACACATTCCTATGGCTTCTAGTCCATTTTATTATGGTATGCCTAACTTCACTTCACATTTTTCGTCTGCCATCCCAACTGCTGGCCCTAACGCTAGATTTGGACTTGGGGGAACTACACCTCCTTACATGCCTTTCATGTTTGGTCGTTCTCATATTCCCCAAATGAATCCTAATGTAGGAAGTGTCCCTATTCTTAACCCCGGGTCTAATCCTTCTACTGCTAGATGGAACAACCTAACTGGCAGAAAATTTTCTCCCTATATCCCTACCCCTTCGGTGCCAATTCCAACCAATAATTTTGGCACGACGAATCCACTTCAGTTCTTCGGGTTGCCACCGGGAGGAGGTCAGTCTTACAATTTGAGTAACCCCCAAACTGGATCCAATCGAGTTGGAGGCCGTTTTTATAACCCCCAGCTTGGATCTAACCCGACTGGGTGCAATTTTCACAATCCTTATCAGAACATTCCTACTGGAATGATGTGAAACCCACCTTATACGAATCATCCCAAAGGAGGGCCTTATAATTCTATACAGGGCTTTGGTAATTACCAGAATCCTGGATGGAATGTAGTTCCCAACACACAATCTTTCATGGGAGGATGGGGCCAGATGTCGCAACCCCGTCTCCCTTTTCTAGCCATGCTCAATCTGCCAAACTTGGCTAAGTTAATGAATGACCCAGTGCATCATGATCCCACATGGCCCCTCGTCCCCACCAAACCTCCTTTAGACATTCCAAAGTTTGAGGGTAAGAATGGAGAGGACCCTGGTGAACACGTCACTACCTTTCACCTTTGGTGCTCATCGAATTCCCTGAACCACGATTCTACTAGATTACAATTGTTTCAACACACTCTCATTGGAGTTTCTTCGCAATGGTATATTGAGATACTTAGGGGGACATATGGATCATTCAATCAGTTGGTGGTGGAATTTATCAACCACTTTTAGTTGCCCATTTGTTATGATGTTGGCCTTGAACTTTTGTCGACTTTACGCCAGGACACCGCCACTCATATCTCAGATCATATCCAGGAGTGGCATAGATGAAGGAGGTTTATTAAGAACCCTATACCCCCAACTGTTATTATAGAATGGTTCCTAAAGTCTTTGCACCCTCCTATATCGAAGGATTTTTCTACTTCCGGAGTCTCCAACAAGGAAGAAGCTATCTTTAGAGCCCAACAATTATATTTAATATATGCTCAGTCTGGGATGTTATATCACCTTCTTCTAGAAGCACCACGGTCAAATTATGATCCTAGGAAAAAACCTAGACCTCATGCTGATGGCATTGTAGGTTTTGCTAATGTAAATCCTGCAGACTCGACAATGAAGTCTGCCAGAGGATGAGCTTCATCAGGATCCTCCAAACCCACCCAGTCAGTGGATGTACATTCTGTGAAATCGTCGAAAAACTCAAATGGTGACAAACAACCAAATGGGAATAAAAGGAAAGGTTGAAACAATTGTATGGGTGGGAAAAATCATAACAAACCAGAGGACAAAGATAATAATGGGAAGTATAATGATAATGTTGGAGAGGGCAAGAAAGAGAAATGTAAGGTGAAGTTTTCTTGTAAACTTTGTACCGATGATCACCTTACACATTTATGTCCCAAACTCGTGGAAGCTGCGAGGCTTTTAAATCTACTACCTGCTCTACTGACAAATCCATTCCCACACAACCAACACTTATCCTCAATCTCTTCGAATGTCGTAAATTCACCCAGTGGAAGTCAAAACCTATCGTCCCAAGATGGAAACCATGTTTGTATCAATATGGTTAATGAAAAAATTGATATAGCCACCTCAACCTGTTCTCGAGATTAAACATCTTCAAATGCTAGTACCAGTCTAGAAGCTCTTCCTCCCCCTCCATATACAAACCTACAGATTGAGAAACCAGAGCCACCGCCTCGCATTCCGAAAGGAGTACTCAAGAGCTCTACTCACAACCCTAATTCTAGAGCTGCCCAAAACTACTCTATCGTTGAGTATCTGGGCCAAGCACCTTGTGCAATGTCGGCTTTGGAGGTACTCTAGAAGTGTCCATTGCAGACGAATGCCTTACTCTCTACCTTATGAGATCTAGAGCCTAGTGGATCAAAACTGATCAAGTTTGATGTGATGGATGTGAAGCCTTGTTTACCCTACCATGTGGCTTTCCAAATCCACGTGGAGTATTCCAAGTATAATATCAAATGAGCAGTCATTGATGAAGATGCTTCCACCTGCATGATGTGCCTGGTCTGTTGGAAATATCTCAATTCACCGACCCTTTCCAAGTCATAAAACATATTGATTGCATTCGACGCTCATTCCTTCCTCCCTCACGATATTCTCCCTACCTTTTCAGTCCAATTAGGTGGAAATACGGTAGAGGTGGAAGTAGAGGTAGTTGATGCACATCTTGATTATAACATGTTATTAGGTTGCAATTGGACCTATGCTATGGTCATTGTCGTATCATTCGTTTTCCATATACTTTGTTTTCCTCATCAAGGGGAGATCGTGACTATCGACCAATTATCCTTTGCGTACTCTAGTCCTAACGCATTGTCAATCCCTATGATCCACAATTTTCACCCGAAAACTGAGAATATCAGCGTCGAAATGTATTCTTCCCTCATGGGTACCTTCGACTTCTCGGCACCGATTCATCACATTTATGCCATGTCTAGTAGGCATGCTTCAATTGGGAGGTCCATTCCTTTCCGCACATCCTATTTTAGTGATCCATGGACCCTACCTTCTCCGACTTCATTAGGTGAAGGACAGTTGCATGATGGCATGGCTATGCCACTATCAACAATGGAGATTGCGTATCAAGCTTTTCTTGACTCTTCCACTGACCCTGATCTTGTTACCTCATCAACGGACGAGGAGGATCATGTTCTTAGGCCTGTATGGGCCACCTTGTTGTCTTGCTCGCATAATTTCCTAGATGAGAATTTTCCTTTGGATGAAGCCATCCTCGAAGCCATGAATGGTTTTGAGAGACCTTGGGATGATATGCATCATCGATCTTATTTTCTCCCAAGTCTTGAAATAATAGAGCAAGATGATTTTTGGTCTACCCTGAGTGAGATAGTCGGTCATGCCATAGCTCCACTTGATACACATGACATTTATGCCAAAGGGAATATGGAAAGTATTTCTCCTACCATCTTGATCAATATCTCTCGTACCCTTGGAAATATTGAGAATGTAAATGTAGGTGCAGATTGTCCGCCAAAAGAAATTCTGATCTACACCAAACCCTTCAAAGAATTTCAAGATGTATTCGCTTGGTCATATGAAGAGATGTCAGGGAGCAACTCCCGTATTGTCAAACATGAGATTAGGAATTATCCAGATGTTAAACATGTTCTACAACATCTTAGATATGTAAATCCTAGGAAGGGCCATGCTATTAAGGAAAAGGTGTAGAAGCTACTTAATGCTGGCTTCATCTACCCAATTCCCTTGACTAAATGGGTATCCATCCCTGTTCCTGTGAATAAAAAGAAAGGAACCATCCATGTGTGTATGGAATTTCACGAACTGAACAAGGTTTGTTCTAAAGATAACTTCCCCACGCCTTTCATTCATCAGATTCTCGATGAGTGTGTGGGAAGTGAGATATTTTCTTTTATAGATGGATTTTCAGGATATAACCGAATCTAGATCAAACCTGAGGACCAACACAAGAAGGCATTTATATTTCCTCGGGGTACCTCTGCATACTGGAAAATGCCTTTCGGCCTTAAAAATGTCGGAGAAACCTTCCAATGTGCCATAACTTTCACTTTTCATGATCTCAATCACATAGTCGAAGCCTACCTTGATGATTTTGAGCTCACTCTTGCAAGAGAGTGGATCATGTTATACACCTTTGACTAGTTTTTGAAAGATGTCGTTACTATATAATCTGGTTAAACCCTTAGAAATGAATCATTTGCATTAAGTATAGTCATATCTTAGGACTTTTTATGTCAGAGACCAGGATCGTGGTAGATCCTCTTAAGTTTGAGGCAATACTTCAGTTGCCTCCCCCACACACGATTAGACAACTTCAATGTTTACAGGGTAAACCTAACTTTCTACGTCGTTTCATAGTGAATGATGACAATATCACTAAGGGTTTCATGCACCTCTTAAAGAAAGACAAAGCTTTTATCTGGCATAAGGAATCCCAGGAGTCTTTCGACGCTTTGAAGAAAGCCTTGGTATTAGCCTCTTTGTTGAAATCCCCTGATTATAGTAGAGATTACTTATTGTATATTTCCACGTCTACAGAGATGATTGGTATGGTTCTAGTTCAGGAGGATGATGAGCTCCATGAGCATGTCATCTACTCTCCTAGTCGAAATATAGTCGGCCCTGAGCTTAATTACTCTCATGTTGAAAAGCTAGCTTTAGCTGTCATTCATGCAGTCCAATGTTTACGTCACTATATATTGCTTTGCAAGACCATAGTGGTTGTTGATGTCAATCCATTTCAATACGTCCTAACCATGAAATATAATAAATGTATTGTCATATTACAAGAATTTGATCTCGAATTTGCTTCAGCAAAGTCCAAGAAATCGCTATTTTTTGCATAGTTAATATCTGATTTTCCATGATTAGATGAGGATATCCATGTTGATTCGTTTGCAGATGAACACATTTTCCTTGTCTCGACGTTCGACCCCTGGTATGGAGACATTGTTTTATATCTTCAAACCTTGAATTTTGCTTAACATCTCTCATGAGATGATCAACGACATGTTAGATATCAAGACAAAAAGTATACTATCATTGAAGACACTTTATATCACCAAGGAGTAGATAATATATTGTGTTGTTTATTAACTCACAAGGAAGTTGAGTCAGTCCTAAACAATTTCCATAAAGGGGCTTGTGGTGGTCACCTATCCGGTCTTGTGAAATCACAAAATATCCTACAAGCCGGTTATTTATGGCCTACGATCTTGAAATATTGCGGCAAAGTGGTTAATAAGTGTCAGGCCTACCAGGTGTTCACTCAAAAAATGCCCTCGAATCCATCCCCTCTTCACCCAGTCATTACCGTCAGTCCCTTCACCAAGTGGGGGGTAGATTTCGTCGATTGCAACCCAATGTTGGCTAGGGGGCATCAACATATCATTGTGGTCATAGACTACTTTACTAAGTGGGTCGAGGCCATGCCTACCATAAAATCTGATGGGAAGACTACAACCTTCTTCGTGTTCAACCGAATTATCACCTGGTTTGGTATCCTGAGTGAAATTGTCACTGATCATGGTAGTCACTTTTAGACTGTAATGATGGTATAACTAGCATCTAAGTTGGGGTTTAGACATGGTCATTCATCGCCTTATTACCCCCAGAAAAATGGGCAAGTAGAGGCTGTCAACAAGTCTCTTAAGACCATTTTTCAAAAAACTGTCAATCGGAGAAATTCCAATTGGCACATCATGCTATATCCCGCGCTTTGGGCATACCAAACCTTGGTTAAGACTGCCACTAGTTTTTCCTCTTTTTCTTTAGTGCACAGTGTGGAGTCGATCCTTCCCATTGAATGTGAAATCCCTTCTCTCAATTTGGTAGTTGAGCTCCTACCTGACATTTCATATTTAGAGCGACGCCTTGTGCACCTAGACAGTCTTAACGAGCAGGGTCGGGATGCCTTTACGGCTATCGAGGCAAGCACGAAATGTGTCAAGGTCCAATATGATAGGTCTGTCTATCCTCAGTTGGATGTTGAGGGTGACTTGGTCCTCTTGTATGACCAAGCCAAATAACCACTAAGGGTAGGCAAGTTTAAACCCATGTGGTACGGTCCTTACATCGTACGACGTGTTCTGGAAAAAGGAGCCTATGGGTTAGAAGATTCTGAAGGGAATAAATTGGCCGAGCCCATAAATGGGATCTACTTGAAAAGGTACTACAGTTGAGACCTAGGCTTGAGTGGAACTCTTTGTATACTAATGTAAATTTAGTGTATATACATCTCTTTTGTCCTTTTCTTTTGTCTTTGGCTTTCTTATCAAGTTTCCCCTTTGTTGACAGATGTCAACAGAGTCTTCAGTCTACCTAGGATTCACAGATGGAGCCAGTCATCATACACAAAAATTAGCTTCCGCCTCTTGGGTGGTTTACTCACCCAAGTGTATGATGGTATCTTCAATTGGTGTATGCCTAGGGCCATCCACGAATAACGTGGTCGTATATATTTCCACCATAGAAATTTTGCGTGATGCTATCTTGCATGGTATTCCCTCTTTAGAAGTTCACCTGGATTCCTAGTTAGTAGTATGTCAGTTGAACGACCATTACCATGTGCATGATCCTACTTTACTCCGTCGATTCCTACGGGTACATATTTTAGAACAAAAAATTGATTTTATTACATATTATCACATTCCTAGGAGTTATAATCATGTATCTGATGCCTACGCTAATTACGTTTTAGATTGGCATCTATCACATTAATAAAGAAAATAAAACCATTAAATCAATGTACACATTGTAAGATATAAGTAAAGCCGAAGATCCCTTTTTATATATTTCAAAATATGGTTTTTATATTACAAAATTGGGGCTAAAACCCTCAATACGCATATACAACCGATATACATATCCCACAACATCTATGCCTATGGCGCCAGATGTGAATCATGGTAGAAAACCATGGATTTTGCGAGACACTGGAAGAGTCATACCCATGCTCTAGGTACACCAACCACCTATCGCTGCATGGATTCAGGTAGATCCTTTACCTGAACCATAGTAATCCTCTATGTCAAACGAGACAGGTTACCTTGCATGTTCTGTAAGACCCTCTCCACTTCTCCTCCCACTGCCTCATCTCCCCGGTTCCTTCGTCTATGTCGAAGGCATCCCTCTGGTCATCATGGACCCACATCTATGATTACACATGTATCTAGTTAATATTTAAACACCATTCAAAAATATTTTTGTTCCTTAAATTCAAAAACACAAAAAAATTGAAATATTTAAAAGCATGTTACCTATATCACCATAGGAAGCCCCTAGTGGAAGTGGCATATCAGGATTTCCTTTGAAATCGATCCCTGCATAGGGATAGTCAGCCAGAGAAATGATTTTTAGCCGCCACTAGAAGAAAAAATCATCATTGTAGGGCGTTGAGACCCTACCTCCTCCCTTCCATCTCATGACCTCGATCCAATGCATCATGGCTACATCACGTGGTTCTCTAGGAAGGATCTCCACTCTAGGTCCTAGGCCTGGAACCTGCTCGAAAAAGAAACTGCAAAGAATAGAGGAAAACTTGAAGTTTCACTTACTCCCATGTTTGCACTTTGTCAACTGGCCTTTCATGTTGGCCAACAGTGAGAAACACCAATCATAGACAGTGGGTTTAACCCACTCTACTATGTAAAACATAAGTGGTATTGAAGCTTGATGCAACGAGGATGAACCGATGATCCTAGTAAGCACGAGCACAATGATCTTCAGACTGAGGTTACTTATTTCCTGGATGGGGACTTGGCTTCCCACCTTGGGAGTCCCTGCTACACAATGGGCATTGATATACTCCTTGATATTCATCCCACTCCCTACTCTGCGTGACTTGAGGTTCACAGCCTCCCCTCAGTGTGATAGACCATTCAAGAAGTATATGTCCTCTACTTCGATCCTTCATGGTTTTCCATCAAGGATAAAGCTATCTCTATCAGGGTCCCAATAACCCACCAACATCTCCAACAACCTCACTTAGGCCCTCATTCCTTTGAGACACCAAAATTTGTACAAGCCACATCTTTTTAAAGCCGCTTGAGCCATTAGATCTCAATCCACAACTGCATCTACCTCCTCATGCTCTCGCTCTCTCCATTCCAAGACCATCCCGCAAAAAACAAATCATTGTTTTTGAGTTAGAACCCCTTTTTATTCACATTTGCATACCTATACACGAATTACTTGAACACATTCATGTGTAGGGATCAATACACGCTCCCTGTGGTTCACACAGGGGCGTATACCTAGTCGTACATGCGACCTATACAAGGAAACTCACATATAACAAAAATCCTAATTTACGCCCTCAAAAACTAAAAACATGGAACCTAATTAAAAAATCTAATCCACTCAATTTGAAGAGGAAGATATGAAGAGTTACATGATCTAGACGGTTCATGATTTCATTGCCTGAAGCTCCGACAATCGTCGTTTGAATCTTGGAGGTATTTTTGGTCCAAATTGCACTATTTGGGTGAAAATCAAAATGATACAGTAATTTTTTATTTTATTACTATATCTGATCCATTTTTACCCACTTTATATAGTTTCATGCTATTTTTTAACCTAATGGACTAATTCAAGAGTGGTTTTGAGCTAGTTTGTTGTAGTTTTGACTCAGTCTTCTTGCAGATTTCCACATCATGATTGATCGTTCATCACCTCAGGCAAGTATTTTCATAACCTATCATATAGGATAGGTATACACTCCATCATGCATTTTTTCATTATCCTTCGACGACCTCTTTTTACGCCTTAGGAACAAACCCATTTTCTACGACACAGAACCTCTCGTCTGCTATAAACAGTGTCACTAATAAATGGTAGAGACTTACCAAACATGGGTGCCCTAGTTAGATCCTCTTTGTCATTTGGTGCCCATGCCGAGTTTTTCCTTAGGACCGAGAGTCCATTATAATTAAATACATGACCTTATGATGAGCCTCATTTCTTGTTCATGCACATGCGGCCTTATTCCCCGTGGAGTCCCAAAACAAAAGTCTTAGTTAAGATCTTTTCCGACTCATATAAAAACCAAAAATATTGTCGAGTGATTTGTCCCTTTCACACTCGTTAAATTTTATTTGAAAGTTCATGAGTATTAGTTAATCTCATTTCCAACTTGTTATAAAAAATATAAAATATTGTTGAGTGAACTTGTCTTTTTCACACTCGTAAATTGGATTTGAAAAGATATATATTTGGCACAAGTTTACCCCTTTTTCACACCAAGTAGACTACAAGACATAAAAAAAGGACATTTTTTGGTGTTAAGTTGTGATTGCATATCATGCCCTCGCTTGTAGCATTGAGTCTTTAGCCAGTTCTCGCTTTGCATTATAAACTGATGCTTAAGCAGTTTTTGCATCCTCAACCAAGAAGAGCCTTGTTTATATCCTTCGCAATTTGACACCCTATACCCTGGAGGGAACATTACCCCGAGTGTCCACCTCCCCCATGCATTTCCTTGCATTAAGCATAGGCACATTCCACTGCTGGAACTAGTTTTGCTTACTTGCAACACTTGTTTCCTCCTCTGTATCATAGCATTCATTTGTTATGAAAAAGAAAAATACAGGTGGGAAGGGAGTACTATATTATAATTGGCAGCAGTCATGTCACCTCTAAACAAAGCAAAAAGTTATTGAATTCTCGCGTCATCATAATTTTTTGTTTAGCATGGCCTTATGAATTTGATCTCATTACTGAGTCTTCTCTACCGGCTGGTTACTCTGCCAGTCCCTATAGAGAACTTTATTGATGCCTCCTGCATATAATAGACACATCATTAAGTCTATGCTACCAGATTCCACCATATATCTCATGCTCTTGTTCAAAGGAAGTCTATCAACCTGTGTTGGCCACTCCTCATAAATATTGACTTTGCATGTTGGCCATACCCTCAGTCTGTCTCAGAATCACATGATACTATGGTCTTATCATTCACCCTGCCCCTACTTTCATCATCGATAGGTCACCTTGAACCCATCAATCGACATTTCATCATCGATCATTGATTGGGTGGTTTCCCTTGTGTTCAACGAGAAGACATCTATTCGAACTTTGGGATTCGTGCAGTGTCTTGGATTCCATTAGCCTTATTGGTGGTATCCTCACCTTTGTCAATAGTTTTCATCATTGGCTGCTATTCAGAGGGTCTTTTTCGTCTACCACTTGCATTTGGTACACTCAAAATATGCAAAGGGTCGTTGGTTCATGAACATGTTCTTTGTTCGATCTCCACCAAAACATGAAGCTCCTACTTTGTTCCTCGTGCTGACTGATGAGAGATGCCCTAATTCTCTCCTTTCAGTGGGTCTCCTTCCATCAACTTCAACCCATTTATTTTAGATATGGTACCTAGAGTTTTATGAGTACCTTGAGGCTTGCAGTCATTAGTGGCAGGCTCTCTTGTCGTTGACATATGGGAATACATCAATGTCTCCTGATCAATCGATTTCTCAAGTGTTTGACCTCGACTCCTTTATTCACACTTGTAGAAATGTACTTAGTGTCTTCATACCTACTTTCATTATTGGTAGGTTGTCTCGTGTTTGTTAATGGTATACCTCAATGACCGATAATCAAACGACGTCTCATTGTGTTTGACCTCAACTCCTTTATTCACATGATGTATACTTTCACCCTTGGCGGATAGTGTAGAAGACTTGAAGACATCACTACGTGGCCACAACTTTCCTGAGTTGTTGCTTCCCTTTCATTGGACCAGTACCTATTCGAATTCAGTGATCATGGGAGATCAAATTGTACTCCATGGTATACAGATTTCTTCATATTGATTTTGAGACTCGTTTCACTGGGCCTTGTTCGTGACTATGACAACTTTTGGCATGCAACCACATTTGTATTTTCCTATTCATGGCCATGAACACTTGTTTGGTATATTTTCCACATGGATTTGCATCGTATTCTTGGCAGCCATGTATGCAAAGTCAGTACAGAATGTAATAAGCAATCAAGTTCGTCCAGATGGTTCTCTACCACTCCACTTTTGGGTTATTTATAATGTATTTTGACCATCGCAGATACTCCTCTGATATCACACATTAGTTGGCATCTGTTATAGAAAGATTTTCCTCACCATTGATATCTTGCATAGAGGGCCTTTTTCCATTTCCCTATGCAAACTTGTCATCCCTTTTTGATGAATCCAGAGCCAAAAATATACATGTTTCCACATATATGCTCCCTATCTTCTATACAAGATGCGTATACACTGGTTTCTCCACTACAACCCATGTACATCGGGATTTTTGCCAAAAAATACAAAATTAAGTCAGGTTTCCATGTCACAATAGGAGATCTATGATCCTTGGCCTTCCATATACTAGAAATGTTCCGACTCGGCCCTTCGGTTGCATTCTAAAGGATATAAAAGCACAATTCTAAGCTATGGAAAATAGGAGAAAGAATTCAACTTTGAGAGAAAATTTACTCTAGACAAATTACTTGATGTTGAGTCTACATCCCTTTGTCCCTCAAGTTTGAACAGAGTGTTCAACCCCCAAGATATTTCCCTATTGTTGAGAGAATATCATTGTCTCTATCCTATGAGATTTCCTTTGGCAGAGGATTGAAGTGGTGGAGATCCAGTTGGAAGGAACTTGGTTCCTTGGTTTAGAACCGTGCCGACATGGAAGTTTGTAATGTTGTCACTTCTGCTGATCAATTATTAATAGAAATACTCCTTTCCCGTCCTATTGGTATATTGAAAATATATGATTATTATCCATGGGCATGTTTTTAATGTTTACTAATGGATTATTCTATCTGATGTGATAACCCAGATAACCCATTTATATCATCACTATATAATTTTTTTTCTCATCTGTTAAGAACTTATTGTAGGTATAAAGCTTTCGGTCGAAGTGCTCAATGGTGGAACATCGTCAAATGTTGGATTGAGGTAGGCCTCTTTCTTATATTTCACATTATTTTATATAGAATATGTTGGATTTGAGTTTATTTCTACAGTCATACCTGTCTATTGTGGTTTACCCTTGGCCATAGAGAGTTTTTCCCTCGTAAAAATTGCAAGGTCTTCTTCCATTTCATCTTCTTTGCCGAGTGAAATCTCTGAAGCTAGTAACCTAGTGGATAGGAAGAAGAAAAGGAATATTAAGAAGAAGAAAAATAAGCAAGGGTCCAAACTTTCAACCACTATCGGACATGTTGGAAAACCACCAGTTACTGATAATCCTGTTGGGAGTGTTGATGATGCCAATATCACCCAAACGACCTGTATGCCCAAGTACCCTTGTAGGCTTTGTAAGGGTATCCATTTTCTTAAGGATTTCCCTTGTTTATCGAAGGTTATATAAGAATGGTCCATAGATCCTCACCAGCCCATGTCATCAGCCTCTGAACAAAATTCTGATGACCTTCCGTCAACTTGTTAGGATACCGTTGGGAAGAAGAAAGGTAGAGTCAAGTTCCCTTGTATGTTATGCGGAGGGAGTCATCAAACTCACCTTTTCCCTAATATGGATGAAGCCTCGAAATTACTGGAAGACATGACTGTTTCCCAACCTCAACTTCTAGCTTCTTATCGCAAGCTTACTCTTGACCCACCTTTAGTTGATGGAATGATCAATCCAGTCCCTCCATTGGTTAGTCCAGTTGATCATGTAGTTAATATGGTCACGTCCTTAGTTGAACCTGTTGATATTACTGATACAACTTAGAGGGGGGGTGAATCAGTTGTATTTGAGCTTAAACAATTTTAAGTCTATTAAAATATTCCTAAACTTTCTTCAAGTGATCATCAACATTATACAGCTTATGGAGAGTAAAATAAAAAAACATCAATCACACTTAAGGTATACACAGAGACATATTTTCACGAGGAAACCCATAAAGGGAGAAAACCTCTTCTTCTTCGAAATGATAGGCAGTCTTTT
>SNQJ01S0016144.1:357593-378426 GCA_010110895.2 Picea sitchensis
TCAATATCTCTTTCAAATATTTTTCTTGAGAAATAAAAATTCCTGCAGAGCTTTGTTTTACTTGTAAGCCAAGAAAATATGACAGTTCTCCTATCATGGACATTTCAAATTCTGTTTGCATAGAATTAGCAAACCACTGGATAAATGATTCATTAGTATAGACAAAAATAATATCATCTACCTAAACCAAAACAATTAGTAAATTATCACCTTCAGTCTTAATGTAAAGGTTACTGTCAACAGTACCTTTCTTGAACCTTTTTTCTTGTAGAAATTTGTCCAGTCTATAATACCAAGCTCGTGGTGCTTGTTTTAGTCCATATAAGGCCTTCTTCAGCTTGCAAACATAATTAGGTTTATCTGTCAAAGAGAATCCTTCAGGTTGCTCCATATATACTTCTTCCTCAAGATCTCCATTAAGAAATGTTGACTTAACATCCATCTTATAAACTTTGAAGTTCTTATGACATGAATAAGAAATAAATATTCTGATAGCTTCCAATCTTGCCACTGGTGCAAAAGTTTCATCAAAGTCCTGACCTTCAACTTGTGCATATCCCTTATAGACCAATCTGGCTTTATTTCTAACAACTTTTCCTTTTTCATTCATTTTATTCTTGAACACCCATTTGGAACCTATTACATTCTTATATTCAGGTCTAGGGACCAGCTCCCAAGTATTGTTCTTCTCAATCTGATCAAGCTCTTCATTCATTGCTCTAATCCAATTATCTTCCTGGATAGCTTCCTCAAAAATTTTAGGTTTAGTCATAGATAAAAAGGCAACATAAGATTGTTCTGAGTCTTTAATCAATTTCCTTCTTGTCTGAACTCCTTCATTTATATCCCCAATTATCTGATTTTCAGGATGATTCTTTCTAATAATTCTGAGAGGTGATTTTGCTTCTTTCTGTTGATTTGTGTCAGTTTGAATGTTCGTATCTTCATCTGATCCAGACTCTTCTCTTTCTAATCCTTGGACCTGTTCATCTTCATCTTCAACTGTATGTTATGTTCTTGGTTCATCGCTGCTTACAGTTCTGACTGGAATTTCTTCATCAACCTTTATATCTATACAGTCAACAAGTTTATGCAGTCTCTGATTGTAGCATTTGTACCCTTTACTATTTATAGCATAACCCAAGAAGATACCTTCATCATCCCGGTCATCATATTTGCCAATATTTTCATCATTGTTCTTGATATAACATTTACTCCCAAAAAATTTAAAATGTTTGATTGAAGCGGGTCTTCCAAACCAAAGTTCATAAGGAGTTTTGTCACTATGTGGTCTGAGATGAGCTTTGTTAAGAATATGAACAACTATATGAATTGCTTCCACCCAATATGTCTGAGGTATGTTCCTTTCATTCATCATTGATCTTGCCATTTGTTGTACTGACCTATTCTACCTCTCAACAACTCCATTTTGCTGTGGAGTCCTTGGAATTGTGTACTCTATTTTGATCTTGTGTTTATCACAGAACTCTTTGAAGTTCCCTGAACTAAACTCTCCTCCTCTATTAGACCTTACTGCCTTTAACCTTTTTCCTGTTTGATTCTCAGTCAAAGTCTTAAACACTTTGAATTTTTCAAGTGCTTCAGATTTTTCTTTCAAAAAGGCAACCCAAGTTAGTTTGGAATAGTCATCAATAATCAACATAAAGTAATTTTATTTTCCCATACCTTCTTTTCTTGATGGTCCACATAGATCCATATGAACTAACTGGAGAGGTTTTTTTGTTGAAGGAAATTTTTTAAATTTGAACTGAGTGCAAGTAAACTTTCCTTTCTGACATGATTTACAAACAGATTCATATGGCTTTGATATCTTTGGAAGATCTTTTACTGCCCCATTGTTTCCGAGTTTGATTATGTGATCAAAATTTAGATGACCGAGTCTCCTATGCCACAACCAACTTTCATCATATTTGCTTAAGTTGCATTCTTCTTCTTCTTCTTTTAAAACATAGACATTGTTTTCTGTTCTTATACCTTTTGCTACTAGTTGACCTGAATCCACAGTTTTTATTTTACAGTCTTTAGAGGTAAAAACAACTTCACACCCTCGATCACAGACTTGACTGACACTAAGAAAATTATGTTTCAAATCTTCTACACGCAACACATATTGAGCCTTTCTCTTTCCGTTACACAAATTTACAATTCCTTTACCTTTTATCTTTCCAGGTGCATCATTTCCAAAAGTTACATTCCATGATTTGCTATCACTTAGAGTTAGAAACTTACTTCTGTCTCTAGTCATGTGTTTGGAGCATCCATTGTCAATATACCAGGGATTCTTTCTTTTTTGGGCTGATAACACTAGTCCACACTTGTCATCTACTTTCTTCTTCCAAACTTTGACATTTTCAGAAGTGGAGATTAAATCTGAATTGTATTTCCTTAAGCGATAGTTTACAGCTTTATGACCATAATTATGACAGTTGTAACATTCTGGTTCATTGAATAATAGATCATAATGATTGTTATGCTCATATCTATTGTTGTGTTTCACCTGTGTCCTTCTCCCAATCATCACATGATTTATAGTTTGTGATTGTTTGTTTCTTGGCTGTCTCAATCTTTGTTGTGGAAGATAGTTATTCATTGTATATCTTGATTGTTCATATCTAAATCTTAAAGAACATTTTATAGCTTTGTGACCAAAATTAGAACAGAGAAAACAATAACCATAGAAAAAATATTTGTACCTTGGAAAAATATGTTTTCTTTGAGGAGGTTGACTTCTTTCACGCCAATAATATTTCCGGTCTATAAATTCAGGTCTGGGGCTTTTTCTTTCATTTCTTCTTGGTGGCTGATTTTCCTTCTTTGTTTCTGTAGAGTGACTGTTGCCAATGTTTGAGGATTTGATAAACTTGACAGATTCTGTATTACTTGGATGATCACTACTTGACCCTTCTTCATATCCCAATCCAACTTTCAACTTTGAATTTCTTTGCTGATTTTGAATGGAGGTTAATTCTTCTGAGGCTTTAATAGTTGGTAGATTTTGATGATACAGTCCCTTAAATTTCTCCATTTCTTTTCTAGTTTTTACTATCTCTTCTTCTAAGGCTTCACACTTGACTTTGTTCTCTGATAATTTTTGTTGCAGTATGTCTTCTATTTTATTTACCTCTTCTAATTCCACCTTCAGCAGAGCAAAGTATTCATCAGGTTTTTTGTTGTCTTTCTCGAACTGTGTCAACAATTGTTTTTGTTTTTTGTTCTTGGTTCTGAGTCTATCGATTTCTTCCAATGAATTGATCAGTTCTCCTTCCAAATCAACCACAACTTCTTCATCATTCTCATCACTGCCTGTGATTTTATTATCATAATCCTCCTTGGCCATAAGCATGAAGTCATTTGCCTTATCTTCACAGGATGAATCGCTATCAGTGTCTTCTGAGGAATTGCCATTATTTACAACCAAACTTTTCTTCTTATTATATTTCTTGTGTTTGTACTTCTTTTAATCATCAGAGTTCTGGTCCTTTTTCTGATGGGGACAATTAGATGCAAAATGACCTATCTTACCACAGTTAAATCATTTGAAGGGAAACTTCCCTTGATATTTTCCTGATCCTTTCTTTAACCTTCTCACAAATTTTGCCTCAATATCATCTAATTCTGAATCAGTATTCTTATCTGCTTTAAAAGATGCTTCTCTAGTACGGGATTTGTCTTTGTTAATTCTCATTTCATATGCAGTTAGAGTTCCTAGAAGTTGATCAATGGATAGAGTTTTAAGATCATTTAATTCTTCTATTGCAGAGACTTTTGGATTAAATTTATCAGACAGAGATCTTAAAATCTTCTGAACTAAGAGTGAATCATCAAACTCCTCTGTAACAACCCTAGATGAATACATGCTTAGGGATTATTAAGTAAAATTTATTAGATAATTAATTGTCCTAATATGGTTTTAATTAAACAATGATTAGTATTAATAATATTAATTGATTATTTATTTATTTATTAATTGTTTTAACTTTTGATTAATTAATTAATTAATTAATTATTACATATCACACTCAAAGATATTGGTAATAATTTAAGGGGGGCTTAATAATTTTAAATTGTTTAATTAAAATGCTTTACGTATGCGGGAGGGGATAAGGCATTAAAGAAAGGGATAATATATTAATGAAAGGGGGATAAGGAATTAAAGAATGGGATAGGAAATTAATAAGGGGGAGATAAGGAAATTAATGAGGGGGAGGAGAGTCAGTGAAGGAGGGATAAGGGAGGGAAGGAGTTTGACAGGAGGATTATTCTACGGGAGTTGGGGATGGATTTTGAGAGCTGGGAGTATTGCAGAGAGAAGTGAAAATTCATGAGTGATATTGATACAGTGAACCAGAGTTGCTAGGGGTTTTGGGCACGGAGGGACAGGATATCCGTTGATATCCTAGGGCTAGGGAGCTACCTAGTTGGCAGGGAGAACGGTTTTGGGTAGTGTTTTGCAGAAATGGGAAGGAAGCAAGCGACGGGAAAATAGAGGATAATAGCATCAGGTTCAGGTATTTACCAAGAATTATGCATTGTTTTTGTATTACTTTGTTATTAAATTTTTTTACTATGAAAAAATTGATTGCGAATGTGCTAAATGAAGTAACCCTTAAATTTTACTGCTCTGTTCTAAATTAAATGTTGTTTATTTAACTCGGCCATTACATTTGGTATCAGAGCCCTGGTTCAAATCTGGAACCAAGGGCCTAAATAAGGGGTTTAGTTATAGTAAATCCCTAAATAAATGTATTAGGGTGAATAAAAAAAAATTAGGCCTTAAGGGCCAAAACTTCAGCCACGCTTAACCTGCACACAAAACATAGAAACTTTAATAAAAATAAAAATAAGATAAATAAATGCAATACGAATTTACTGAAGTAAAATAAGCAACTAGGTCGTTACAACAAAAACAACTAAAAGCTCTCCATTTGCTTGTTTTTCTAAGCCCATTTCACGGCAGAAACCCACCAGACCTGTAAACTCTCTAGAATCCATGGCATACTTTGAAATGAGTTGTTATTGAAAAATTGTGCATCATCTGGACTGTAAACTTTCATATTACTTATATATATATATATATATATGAAATTTATTGTTTTTGTTTTATCGATTTCTCTATTTGAGACTTTCCTCGAAAACAAGTAACTGTTGGTCTATCCTTGCTAAGCCATTCTCATTATTTAAGTCGAGGCTGGTAACTTTGATCCCATCCTCAGATGGACTTTTAGAAGTTATAACCCGGGCCTCATTATCTTCCTGAATTTAAATTACCCTAAAATCCCTCGATAAAAGCCCAAGAAACGCATTAGAAGAAGCACACCCAAAAGATCGTGAAGATAATTAAATGAATCTAAACACATATACCCTAATAGTTTCATGGCTCTGACTCCACCTATACTCCAATTTGATTAAACACCCGAGCATTCGATGTGATGATTTTAAAACAAAATTGACAGATTAATGAAGGAAAGAATAAAATTGTTACCCATTTCAATTCTCTCTTGCGAAGCTCCTTCCGATATGCATCGGTGGGGTTCATAACGTTTCCTCCCTGGGTCGTCTTCATCTCGCCCGACTTGCAGCTCGGACCCCTGACTCCTTTCTATCTAACTTCCAGCAATGGAGATTGTACCAATGGCTAACAACAACGACAAATCATTCAGAGAATAAATTGATGGAGAATGTGGCTGAAGGGTTGAATGGCTGAATCGATGGCAGGCAGATGCAATAATAATATAGGACCAATTACCCCACGAACCCGATCTTCAATCAAATCATTGAACCAAGCACCTACAACACAGCACAAGACAACCGAGACCAAGAACCAACATCAAGTCTCATGGAGGAGGATCTCACGAGGGGGAGAATCCGCCATTGCCCTCACTAAACCAGAAACTCTAAATGAAGCTTCACTTCATTACATGAAAACCCTCAACCGCATTTGATTTAATCATGCCATTATCTGTATTTAGCCAACATTTTCATACCATTCCCTGTCTTTAACTGTAAATGAGGCTGGAAGTCACGATCTACGGGATGTTTTACCAAAAATTTAGAACTAACGCCATGTCATAACTCACGCTAATTATTTTATAAAAAATGGAAAAAGACAGAGCAGATCCATAGCTATATTCTGATGTCCCCAATAAATCCTTGAAGGCTTCCAGATATAGCAAGTATACTCACAATTTTAACCTCATGGGACCACGGTTGAGTGGATGGCTAGGTGTATATCCAATGTATATATTCATCATAAAAGAGCAGAATAAATCCTCCAAAAAAAAAAAGAGAAAATGGTATTCACCGTGATCTTGTGTATATATCCTTCTGGTCTACGGAAGCGTTAGTGGGAGCGTCTGAGTAGCCCTGCCAACCCAGGTCATGATCTGTGATAGGGTTTTGAAATGGGTCTTGAAAAACGAAAACGCTATGAGAGTGACTCTCCTCTGCCAAGTCCTCCAATTCATCCGCCAGGCGTGAGATGAGAGAGTCCTGTGAAGAGATGTGTCTTCCTCTCATGGAGATAGAGGAGGTAACAACCATTGTTGCCGACGGGGAACAAGAGGTAATAATATGAGGGTGTAGGATGCTAATAATCTTCTTTCCAAATGCTGCCACTGCCATCCCTTGTTCCACAATCTCTTTCAGATTATCTTCAGTAAAAGGAAGAATGCTATCGAATTGTTTTCCACCTAAGTTTTTGACAGACGTCTTCCAGATTTTCTTAGGTGTTTGATATTGAGAGACAGAAGCCGGGCACATGGGCCTCATGCGAGGACCCACGATGCCCATTCTTGTACGTGTAGTATTTCACGAGTAGTTTATTTATTTTATTTTTTATTTTTTATTTTTTGTTGTTTATTTTCTTATTATTATTTTAATTATAATAAATTAATTGTTTTAATTTTTTTTTTGTATTTTTTTTTAATTATAATTATTTTAAAAAAAAGGGGTTTCAATTTTTATTTTATTTTTATTTATATTTTAAATTAAATTAAGTTAAATTAATTGAATTAAATTAGGTTAAAATTAATTAAATAAAAAAAAATTAATTAATTAAATGAATTAAAATTAATTGGGTACTTTGATTTTTTTTATATAAGTAAAACAAAAGAAAAATTTATAGAGTCCGTGGGAATTGAACCCCAAACCTCCCCACTGGTCAAAGTCTTGGCAAAGGCCATCCAACTGACGCACCACACTGTATTACTTTTACAAATAATTTCACTTATAAATACTTTAATTGTCATACCCAATACCACCCACCAAGCAAAGCGTCTTAAGAAGAACACTAACGCCAAAAGGTACATAGCACTGGTGAACACCAACACGGGGCTGGGAGTTGGAGATAATTGTTTAGATGTCATGGTTTAATCCTATTTAAATATCGAACGTGGTAATTATATAACCTTACAACATTTTTTTAATGTGATTAGGTAAATGTTTAAAAAAAAAAAAGAGAGTAAACATGCTAAGGGATACCCTGATAAATGCGAGAAAGTTATGAACAATAAATCTAACCCATTGATTTTGGAGGACGACTAAGAATATGCCAACATCTTCAATGCATAGCCATCAGATCCCAAGAATATGCCAACATCTTCAATGCATAGCCATCGATAAGGGTTTGAGGTTAATTAAGATTAAAATATCACACTGGCTATTGTCAATAGGTGCACGCCTTTTCAACAGAATTAATAAACATAAAGTCAAGTCACTATAACTGCGGTATGTGAAAAGTTAAACGGGCTTAGACTAGGACAAGCAGGAAGGAGGCTACATATGTACTAGGAGAGTAAGCTTAGGAAGTGGTGAGTAAGGCGCCAAGCCAGCGTAGATACATGGAAAAGGAACCAATAGTTATTTTCACAGGGGGCTAAGAAACTAAGCTTAGATGTTTAAACCTAACTCCTAACCTAGCCAATCCCCTAATGGAGTAACGCTTGTTTACGCATTGGGGCAAAGAAAACTGACGCTTAACCTCAAGCTTTAGTTTGTGTAGCACCAATTTGAAACATACCAGAACTCACCCCCGACAACTTTGGTGGATGTATCAAAGCATACAGATGGTCGTGACTTGAGGGAGTCGGTATGTGGGGAGCTTGCCTAAGCACCTCACCAACACCGCCAACGCCACCACCACCATCGCCGAAAATAGCCCTCATACTGTGCTCATTAGAATCCATTAAAGAGACTTTAAAGGGCTTACAACGCCAGGACTGGCGGAACCCCCATCATCCGAACCGGTAATCCGTATGTCGGCGATCTGTGGGGAGGACCTCCACCCCAAGACATCACACGAGAATTGCAGAAGATCAAACTTCCGAGTTTGTCGGGTCACGCCAACGAACGGCGGAAGCCCGGTTGAAGGCATGACCGTGTTTGCCTTAAGGGACTATGCGCCCAACTCAAAGGCAAAGATTGCCATTTTTCAGCTAAGAGACAACGCTTTGAACTTGTGAGGCAACCTGGAAAGACAACTACAACTTACACCAGACACGCGATTCTGGGAACTTTTTGAGGAAAGGTTCTAGAGGTAATATTTTCCTGCGTACTATGAGGAGAAATAGGTTGGGGCATTTCATACCTTAGTACAAGGAAACAAAACAATAGAAGAATATGAGATCGTGCTTATGGAATCAATAAATATGTCAGATATGGATAACCCACTCAACTATTGCAGAAGACCGCTTCATCTATGGATTGAACCTCAGGATAAGAGCTATGGTGAGGATATGGATGAGGATAACCGCTCGCGAGAAAAGTGGTGGAAATGCTACAAGTATGTGAACATATGAACTTGACTGGGGGTACAAGACCCACATTTCTGCATCGCCCGGGATACGTAGGAAAGCGCCCGCGAACATTTCCTAGTGGAGGAGGCTCAAGGCCACCACCATATGGTAAAGATTCATACCAAGGATAGTATGTGATTTCAATGGTAGAAGTAGTGTAGTATCTCGCTCATCGCCAACTGCGCATTGCATCACGCCATCTCAAAGAAACAACGAGTAGGGGCAAAGGTTCCAGTGGAAGGAACTCATTTCAAAGACGTGACATACAACAATGCACATGTTCCAATCTGCGTTACCTCAGCGGGACCCCATTACCAAGATGATCGCCTGAAGCTACAATCGTGGTTCGCATGAGAAGGAAAGGCCGATGGGGAGAGCAAGTAGCGTCCACCATATTTACGTTAATAGTGAATAACCGCCAGATCTAACATCAATCCATGGTGGTGGAGTCATCGTGTATGCTAAATCATATCAATGTTAAGATTTTGTTTGGATCTCGTGCGACGTATAGTTTCATTTCACCATCTACATTGTGGAAAAGAGGGTTGGCAGCCCACGAAAGCAATTTACGCGCGAATTTAAACAAGTCGAGATGGGATTCGGGGAAAATAAAGCAAAGAGGACCTAGTGTTGATAATTGTATAGTAGACCCGGGAGTGTACTACAAGGTTGAAGGTATATGCCACCGCCTAGCATATGACCTAATCATTGAATGGATTGGTTAGAAACTCATCGACACAAAGCACCCTCATCGAGCTTTGGTAGATTCATTCACAAAGAGGGTGCTTTGTGTCGATGATGATGAAGGAAGACCAATAGAGATCCGTGGTGGTAATAGAGAAAAGTGTCGCTATTAATTCTTATATAAACTATGAAGGTTAAGAGATGCTTGAGGCAAGGGCGTCGACTTTATGAAGTGGAAGCAAGAATGAAAGGAAGGACCCTCATTGGATCAAGATCCCAAGATTGTCGTAATTTCAAGATGTTTTCCCTAACGAGTTACCAAGGTTACCTCACGAGAGGAGAGCTGATTTTACAATTCGAGCTAAACCCGTGCATAACCACCCCAAACGTTGTATTGGATGACAGTGCCAGAATTTTGTGAATTGCAAATGCGCTGAAGAGCTACCGACTTAGGGCTAATAAGGCCTAGTGTTCCACCTCAGGCGACCGTACTTTTGTAAAGAAGAAGGATGGATCCCACGACCGCGGTATAGACTACAGGACTTGAACCATGCTACAAAGGAAAAATAGGTACCCGATGGTCATAATAGATGACCCTTCGATCAGATTAAAGGAGCACTGGTATTCTCAAAGATTGATTTGGCGACAAGGTATCATCAATTAAGGATTAAGGAAGGTGATATCCCAAACGACTCCTTCAACTCGTTTGACATTACGGTTTGTTGTAAAGTACCTTCGATCGACTAACGCGCCAACAAGATTCATGAGTCATGAATGGCGATTCAAGTACTCTAGACCATTTTGTACAAGTATTTTTAGATGACATCCTCATCTATTCCAAAAAATGAAAGGGAACACGAGGAACACTATTCACAAGTGTTGTCCCGGGCCTAGAGAACAAATTGTATGGGAAATCGTCTAAATGTTCCTTCTTCCAGAAAGAGATCCATCATTTAGGTCATATCATTTTCTGTGAAGGAATCTCACGACCCAGAAGGTAAAGGCCATTATGGAAATCGCCAGCGACAAAAAAAAATGTCCATGAGGTGAGGAGCTTCATGGGGCTAGCGTTGTCCACGGAGATTTGCATGATTCTCAAAAATAGCTAAACCCATCACCACTTTGCAACACAAGGGGTCGTGTATGAATGGACGTAAGAGTGTGATAGGTACCATTGAGCTTAAGAGGTTACTAACTAGCGCGCCACTTCTACGAAAGTGTCGGATATGGAAAAGGACTTCATGGTCTTCATGTATGCCTCGAAGCAAGGATTGTGTCATGCTAATGCAGATGGAGGAGTGCGATAGCTATGCATCAAGGAAGTTGAAGAAACATGAAGATTTATATGCTTACTCAAGATTTTAGAGTTGGTAGTTGTAATGCTATCTCTCAAACTTTGGAGGCACTATCTGTTAGAGAAACTTTGATCTCAAACGGACCATCAACGCTTAAAACATCTCTTCACCAAAGAGATCTAAATGCCAAAAGTAAAGCTTATGGAGTGAGTTTATGAGTGAGCACGATTTGGGTATATCATACATCAAGGGAAAATAAAAATGTGGTCGCAGATACCTTAAGTAGGAGACCACGTATATTCTCCTTGGTAACCTTAAAGGTCAATCTGAGGGAACATGTGTTGACACAACTCCCAGAGTTGGCATTTGAAGGTTGATTTCAAACCTCTATAGAGGAGGCGCGACCAAAGCATGAAGGGTATAATATCTGGAAACAGACGGATTGAGTTAAGATATCGAGGAAGGATGCACATCCCCGAGAATGGGGATACCGAAGCATCATACTGAAGGAAGCCCATAGATCACTTTATTGTGCGCACTGGGTGAAGAAGATGTACAGATATGAGGAAAGCTTCTTCTTCTGGGTGGGCATGGCGCGATAGTCCATTTTGTCGCCAAATGCCTAAAGTGTCAACAGGTGAAAGCCAACCACCATCACCTAGTAGGCCTCCTACAACGACATGATGTTCCTATGTCCAAAATGGGAAGTCATGTCTATGGATTTGTAGGGGCTGCTGCCTCACATCTCATAGACAATGCCATTCTTGTGATAGTGGATGTTAACCAAGAGTCATCATTTCATTCCGGTTAGAGACACTTACGATGTCACTATGCCACATGTGTTTGTAAGCGAAGTTATCTTGGTTTGCACGGGATACCTAAAAGATCATTTCAGATAGGGACCTAGATTCACTTGTGGTTTTAACAAGTTTACAGTCAACGTTAGAACTCAGTTGAACTCGCTAATAACTTATCATCCTGAAACAGATGGGTAGACTGAGAGTAAAATCAAGTCATGGAAGACATGCTTAGGATGTATGTAATGGATAATCAAACCCAGTGGGAGAAGTACCTACCTTTAGTATAGTTTGCCTGGCTAATAACATGTTCATCATAGTTCCATTGGAATACCACCCTATTTAAATCTTTGTACGAGATCCCATGCAGAACACCATTGAGTTGGGATAGACTAGAAGACCGAGCAACAAGCTAAATAAAATTGATTCAAGAAATGGAGGAATAGGTGATTCAGATTAGCAAAGATTAAAGGAAGCACACAGGATAGGCAGAAAAGATATGCAGATGCACACACAGGACCGACTGAAGCTATGAAGTGGGAGACCAAAGTTTTCATTCGTATCAGGCCTAATAAGAGTACCATACGGGTTAGGAAGGGGACAAAGTTGTCACCTGGTTTATAGGGCCATTCGGGATCCAAGAGAAAAATTGGACCCTGCTCATCGCCTCGCATCGCCAATCTCCACTTGCATAAAACTCAATGTATTTCATGTATATGTTTTATCGCCATTATGTTAATGAATCATAAGACCAAATTGGAATAGAATTGAAGGTGACCGACGGGAACCTCAATCAGAGAACCGAGCATTTATATTGACCACCAGAGAGTCCTAAAAGCTCAGAACCGCCTTACTAGACCAAGTTAAGGTCCGGGGACAAGCATAGTCTAGGATCTCGCTACTTGGGAAGATGCCGAGACACTACGTTGAGACTATCTCACTATTTTGACCACCTCGAACATGTTTCTCAAAGGTGGGGTGTATGTAACACCAACTTTGACTTAGACAACCTGTGGATTACCTTAGGCCTATATACTTTATTATCTAGTCACGTTGAAACTATTAAGTGATACATCTAAACTTTAAAAATCTATGAACTTTATGAATGCTTAAATGTCATTTGATGATGATGTATATGATGCATCTACCATGCATGTAAATTTATGAATGTTTAAATTTTATTTAATGATGATGTATGTACTGCAATCTATTATGTGAATGAAAACTTTACTTAATGTTTAAATGTTATTGATGATGATATATGTCAGGACACATTGTGAGAATGAATTAAATGAATGTTTAAATTCTATTAGATTGATGTTGGATATGATGCCACCTATTTTGGGTAAATGATAATCTTGTGAATGGGTGTCTAAATTGAATTATGGGATATTATGAGATCTATTTCACTGGAAAACTTTGATGTTAATTTATCGACAGTGGATACCAAATTGAAAATGATGATAGTATGAAATTACGATGATAATGCATAGAAATGTATGAGTTTGTGCTACGTATCAATTTGTGTTATGAAATAGCCAAGTGGTAATGATGTTGAAAGTGGATATCGTGACCACTAACCGAGAAACAATATTCATGCCATAATGTTTGCATAAATTCATATTTGGTTTGGATACATTGCTATGATATGTGGATTCCGCTGCATGATTTCAGTGACGAACTGCCTAAAATCTAATAACGATGGAAAAACCCTCCACAACACGGGTGCCACTCAGATATTCCATTATAGGGTGTGGACCCTAGTCTGTTAGGAGGGTGGAGGCATTTCCCACCTGGTATCCTCCATTGTAGAGTGTGGACTCTAGTTATGATTAGGAGGGGTGGACATTTCCCACCGTGTATCCTCCAAACCAAGTCATGGAGGACGGTGTTAGTTCACTTCCACAAGACGTGGTGGATGATGATCTATGATACCGCTAGGAAGCTTGGTCGAGATAGCCACACTTCCACTTCGACGTTCTATTTTGGAGTTAGGTCAATATAGTTGACGCCTTCCAAGATAGTCTAGTTAAGAGGACTGGATAGGAATGGAGATGGAAGTAGGTTAGGAGGAAGGATGAGTAGTAATAGTTGAAAGTATGGAGATCCGGCCTTGTGGTGGAAGTTAATGTTCTTCAAAAAAAAAAAAATGAATATTCATTATTATGCAACTAAACCAAAGTTGTTTAAAATAAATTGTTGAACCGAATAATAGTAATTGTGTAAAGGATTTCAAACAATTGATTGGTTTGTTGTCTTTATAAAAGACTAGTCTCACTGACCGGATTGAATGCATACATAAATTACTAAAGAATGATAGTTATTGATTATTAGTATTGCAACGACATTTTCATGTACTAGCTACACATGCATTTCTTTGACAAATATACACACTAGTATGTATGAGTTTTCTTGGCTTACTTACTAATAGTGGCAATTATTTGTTATGAATGTGAACCATGTTTCTTCCTCATTAAAATTATAAGATACCTAACCGGACCTAATTTTCCATGGGTGGTAAGCAAAATAAACTCTAGTTGAATATTTGCTTAGGGATTATTAAGAAAATTTATTAGATAATTAATTGTCCTAGTATAGTTTTAATTAAACAACATTAATATTAATAATATTAATTGATTATTTATTTATTAATTAATTGTCTTTAACTTTTGATTAATCAATTAATTAATTAATTATTACATATCGCACTCAATGATATTGGTAATAATTTAAGGGGGCTTAATAATTTAAATTAATTTAATTAAAATGCTTTATGATGCAGGGGGGGATAAGGCATAAAGAAAGGATAAGATATTAATGAAAGGGGATAGGCATTAAAGAATGGGATAAGAAAATTAATAAGGAGATAAGGAAATTAATGAGGGGAGAGTCCCAGGAAGGAGGGATATTAAGGGAGGGAAGGAGTTTGACGGGAGGATTATTCTACAGAGATTGGGGATGGATTTTGGGAGATCTGAGTATTGCAGAGAGAAGTGAAAATTCATGAGTGATATTGATACAGTGCACCGGAGTTGCTGGGGGTTTTGGGCACGGAGGGCCAGGATATCCGTTGATATCCTGGGGCTAGGGAGCTACCTAGTTGGCAGGGAGGACGGTTTTGGGTAGTGTTTTGCAGAAACGGGAAGGAAGCAAGTGGCGGGAAAACAGAGGATAATAGCATCAGGTTCAGGTATTTACCAAGAATTATGCATTGTTTTTGTATTACTTTGTTATTAAATTTTATTGCTATGAAAAATTTGATTGCGAATGTGTTAAATGAAGTAACGCTTAAATTTTACTGCTCTGTTCTAAATTGAATTTTGTTTATTTAATTCGGCCATTACATCCTCACCAAGACCCTTCATGACATTTACAAGTTCTTCAACTCTTAAAAAATACTTGCTAATTGTTTCATCTTCATTCATATTTAGTTGTTCAAATTTCAATCTGTATGTTTGGAGTTTGGCATCTTTTACTTTCTCATTTCCTTCATAACTATTAATACGTTTATCCCACATTGCTTTGGCAGTATCAAGATGCATCACCTTTACAAACTCAGCTTCAGCAAGTCCATTCAAGATAGCATTCATCCCCTTAGAATTAAAACTAAACTCTAACTTATCATCCTTGTTGGATAGCACAACAGGCTTTGTATATCTAGTCTCTACTACATCCCAAACATCAACACCCAAGGCCATTAAATGTGTTCTCATTATATTCTTCCAGAAGGAAAAATTTGTTCCATCAAACAGAGGGGGCTTAGAGGCTGAAAACCCTTCATGACTTGTCATGTTTAAGCTTACAGATCTACCTTTAAATAAAAGGAACCGACTCTGATACCAATTGTTGATATTACTGATACAACTAAGAGGGGGGGTGAATCCGTTGTATTTGAGCTTAAACAATTTTAAGTCTATTAAAATATTCTTAAACTTTCTTCAAGTGATCATCAACATTATACAGCTTATGGAGAGTAAAATAAAAAAACATCAATCACACTTAAGGTATACAGAGAGACAGATTTTCACGAGGAAACCCATAAAGGAAGAAAACCTCTTCTTCTTCGAAATGATAGGCAGTCTTTTAAGTTCTGTACATCATCTTTAATTGAGCACCAACTCAATGTGAGGTTGCTACCTATGTTTTACAAGCTACAGCTTGTTTGAGAGCACCAACTCTCTGGTTTCTCTAGCACCCAATAGAAGGAAGAACCAACTCCCTATATGTTCCAGCACCAACTGGATGGAAGCACCAACTTCCAATTACACAGGCTCCAACCTACATAACAGAGAACACTTGTTCTCCCTTGCACCACCCTGCCACCCTGGTTTCTATGGCTACAACCAGATGGAAGCTACAACTTCTTGTGTTCAAGCTGCCACTTGAACCTCTGAGGACAACAGTCCTCCCGAGCACCTCCCAACCACCCTGAAATATTTAAGAATGAATATTCAGACAAGTACACAGATAAATCAGTTCTTACCAGTCTTTTTCTGTTCTATAAGTCTGATCTTCTTCAAACTATTCTGCAATTCTTCTCTTCCTCTGTCTGTTCAGCAGGTCTGCTCTGCATCAGTTTTTTTTTTTGGTCATTCTGCTCTGCTTCAACTTGCTCTATTATTCTTCTCTGCTTTTAATCTCACTCTGCACATATGCTCAATTTCATACTGCGCATACTCTCCTTTTCCTTTCTTACAGTTTCATTATTTTTCCTCTAGAACAACTAGCCATACACAGTCTGTCTCATTTTCTTTTATTCACAACTACACGACGGTTCAACTTCCCAACTCCTTAGGCAAAAGAAAGAAAACTGTCCGAGAAACTGAAACGCCAACTGAAACACTAACTGATTTGCAATCATGAGTTCGTTTTGCTAACATATTTATTACTAAGGAGTTAACTATGAGATAGAATAGTAACCCTCCGATCAATACTTGATCCGACGGTTCAGATCCAATCGAGATTTTACACATCGCGCTTTCGGCACTCTTGGTGTTCATAGTTTTTGTCACTTACAAATCTCGATCCCCGAAACTCCGTGAAGAAGTCATATCAACGGTCCAGATCATTTCTTGATCTGACGGTTAAGATTGAATCGCGATATCACATATCGTGAAATCGACATTCTTGTTGTCAAGTGTTTTTGTCACTTCAAGGTCTCGATTCACTAAACTCCGATAAGGAGTTAAATCAACGGTCCAGATCTGATCTCTATTCAGCGGCTGCGATTAAATCGCGAATTCGCATATCGCGATTTCAGGGTTCCTGTTGTATTGTTTCTTTGATATATCCAACACGTGATCCTCGAAACTCCGACATTGACTGGAATTAACGGTCCAGATCAAAGCTTGATCTGACGGCTCAGATTTCATCGCGATTTTTCATATTGCGATTACACCCTCTTCTCCTTGCACTTTAAAGACCGTGCAGGTTCTCCTCGATCCAACGGTGGTCGGACCCTACGCTCGGATCTGACGACTGAGATATGTCTCCCTCTTCAACGATTAGAGATTCTTCTTCTCAATAGATTCTTCTCAAACTCTCGCTCATTCGTTGCCTTCGCTCATTCGCATTCTTCTCAAACTTTCGCTCATTCGCTGCCTTTGATCATTCACTGCTTTCGATCATTCACCTCTCTAAACTTATCTTCTGTTTGCCTATCTATTACAACCTTGTTGTTCTCATGTCATGTTCATTGTTGCCATCAATGACAAGCATTCCCTGTCTGTTAACTATCTGTTAAATATTTTCCAACAGAACCCATTGACAAAGTGGTTGATCTGATTTCATCCTTTGTCGATGTCACTCTCCCATTAGAGAGTGAAACCGAAGCAGTCGATCTGATGTCATTATCAGTCGATCCTACTCTCCCGCATGAGAGTAAACCCGATACTGCCCATGTTTTTCTCATTGATCCAGAATCTACCGCGTTGGGGGGAATTCCTCCTTATCCTATGGAACCTCCTCCAAGTAATGAGGCCATCCTTTTTGATTGGGGTGCGCTAACTAGAAATCATCTTCACTCTCACATTCCTTTCAATATTATAGTATAGGTTTGTGGTCGGGACATTCATCAGATGTTGATAGATGAAGGTGTGTCCGTTAGTATTTTGTCCTTTATTTCTTGGCAATATTTGGGTTATCCTTAACATGTGCACGTTACGCAGAATATGTTATATTTTAACAAAAGAATCAATCATCCTTTAGGGACCCTTCCTCAGTTTCTCATAACTTTGGGAGGGGAAACTGTCTTTATTGATGTTATGGTAGTCCAAGACCCCTTGGATTTCGATTTACTTCTTGAGTGAGATTACATCTATGCCATGAAAGCTATCATGTCCACTCTTTTTCCTGTGATATATTTCCCTTACAATAGAAGAATTGTGACTATTGATCAAATTTCGTTCATTGGCCTTGACTTGACCATAAAATCAATGAAATCCCTAAATGGTTCTTATATGTGTTGGAAGATTGGTTGTTGTCAATGATGTCAACCCTAGTCATGGGTTTTGGACCACAAGATTGATAAAGGTATTTGGACATGAAGGACAATGCACATGCATATACAAAACCCATGAATGGACAATATACATCATGTTATTTCCGGTGGTATGTGGCATGCCACGTGGATCCTCATGTTTGAGGAGAAATGAATTTTTGAAGATGAAAAAGTGAATTGAAGAAGGAAGTACATGTAGGCCCTGAAGATAATTAAAGAAAAGAATTACAAAATAAGAAAGTGTCATGTCGGCCCTAATGTTAAAAGGAAGTGAAATAAATGGTATAAATAAACATCATTATACATTCATTTGATACAAGTTGAATTTTAGAGGAAATAAGAAGTAAAGAAGGTCGGATTTCAAGGGAGGATGAAGTCTTTTGGTGATGTGTTCTAAGGTATGTTATTTTTAGGTCATCTTACCATTTTTTCTATAACGTTTTTTCTAGAATGATTCAGATGGTGAAATCGCTATGGTATTGAGAATACATATCAAGGTACCTCTGGTAAAATGTTCATCTCTTGATTTTATATAATTACGGAGATACACTCTATGGAAGATAGGGATTGTGACAAATCTTGAAGCTAGTGAATAAATAGGTGTTCCGGGTAAAACAATCATAATTTCTTCATCAAGATTCCCAATGAAGTTGGACAAATTTCATTGGAAAGAGTACGGACTGTAGTTTATTTTGTGTGAGTTTAAAAATAGGATGGTAATTATTGAGCACGGGGAATTCTGTGCAAGTTCACTCTCTTGAATAGACCAAAATTGAATAAAGTCTACCATTCTTTCTATAACCTCTTTTTGGGGAGGATTCAAGGAGTGAAAATTGGAGGAGTTTTAGAGAATAAATTGAGTAATATTAACTACAAGATTTGAGTACTCTAATAATTGAAGAATTCCAGAAATTGAAGAAGTCTCAGGAAGCATTATCAGGTTATATGTGATGATTGGTTGATGGTGAGGATTTAATGTAAAGTTTTATTATCTCTCATACATTCTTGGGTGGAAGGAAGGGGCAAGGATGGAGAGTTCAACTCTCTCTTGATATTTGAGGATTGTATCTTCCTCTTGGAGGTTTATCCCTCCATTTACATTTGGAAGATATAACTACCTTTGGAAGTCATTACTTCCCTTGAACAAAAACTATTGATTATTTCTCATATATTCTGCATGGTGTATTGTGGTGTATTGGTGTAACTCTTATACTATTGTTCATTACTCATTGGATATAATTGAATGGTTTAACTATAAGTTGAAAAAGGTTTTTAAATTGTGCTTGATACTGATTCATCCCCCTCTCAGTATCAACAATTGGTATCAGAGCGGGTTACCTTAAGTACAGTTGAACCATTGGAAGGAAGATCCTCTGAAAAAGTGGAAGACAACATTCCAAATGGGATTCCACCATTTGATGGAAGGAATTTTGAATACTAGAAAAATAAAATGGAAGCTTACTTGAAATCTCTTGGGATGGATGTTTGGTTCTCAGTTGCTTCAGGATACAATGCTTTGAAGAAACCAAAGACTGCAGCTCAAAAGGAAGCAAAAAGGAACAAAAAACTGGCAATAGATACCATCCTGGATGGATTGACAGATTCAGTGAAATCCAAGGTGGGATCACGTGCATCAGCAAAAGAGATTTGGGACAAGCTACAAGACCTTTATGCAAGGGAAGAAGCAGAAGAAGAAGAAGTTGAATAAGATTACAACATCTCAGATTTCAAAGAAGAAAATAGAGGTCAGTTCTTTTTCTTTAATTGTGAAGGAGTAGGACATGTTGAATTTGAATGTCCTCATCTAAAGATTGAAAGAGATGACAATGAAGAAGAAGAAAATCATGAAGTAGAAATGATTCAACAAGAAGATGATTATCTTAAAAAATTGAAGCATGTTGAGATTGAAAATAGTAAGCTCAAAGACACGCGTAGAAAACTAAGAAGTTAATTGGGTAGTTATGAAAAGACAGTTATAAGCTTAAAGAAACAATTAGAAGACTTTCAAAAACTAATAGAAGAAACCATTTCCTTGAAAACTCTACTCGAAGAAGCAAGAAGAATAGCAGAAGTAAAGAAGGTCCAAATAATAAAGAAAGAAGAAGATTGTGAGAAACTTGAACAAGAAGTTGTCTCATTGAGGAAGAGCTTAAAAAGCTCTCAAGTGCCAAAAGAATTAACACATCTTGAATGCATGGATGAAACTTCATACAAAGAAGATGCAAATACCAATAAGAAGGTTGAAGAAAGAGCTACACAGACAGTTGATGAGAAGTGGACCAGGATACCAGAAAGAATGAATGATTACAAAAGAGATGAATATCCAAGAATACCTCTTACCTTCATGAATCAAAGAAGCTTCAATCAGTATGAAGGAAACTGCAGAAGAGTAGATCTTGAACCCAGATGGACAACATCACAAAGAAGGTCACTTACTCCCAGGTATAAAAATTTCTTTCTTGGTCATTGTTATACTTGCAAAAATTTTGGACATAAGACAATTAATTGCAGAATCAATGAAAGGAACAAATACGCAAGAAACATGAATGGTGTAAACAAAGGATATGGAAATAATCGTAGATTTGCCAACAAAAGTTATAATTCATTTTACCCATTGATGGACAAAAATATTTTATGCTACAAATGCAATTATCTTGGTCACAAAGCACGAGATTGCAGATATATGAATGAAGATGTCCCTATGCCAACCATAGTATGGAGAAGGAAAGAGATTCCAAACAATGA
>SNQJ01S0016144.1:379342-399990 GCA_010110895.2 Picea sitchensis
AAGATAATTAAAGAAAAGAATTACAAAATAAGAAAGTGTCAGGTCGGCCCTAATGTTAAAAGGAAGTGACATAAATGGTATAAATAAACATCATTATACATTCATTTGATACAAGTCAAATTTTAGAGGAAATAAGAAGTAAATAAGGCTGGATTTCAAGGGAGGATGAAGTCTTTTGGTGATGTGTTCTAAGGTACGTTATTTTCATGTCATCGTACCATTTTTGCTACACCTTTTTCTCTAGAATGATTCAAATGGTGAAATCGCTATGTTATTGCGAATACATATCAAGGTACCTCTGGTAAAAAGTTCATCTCTTCATTCGCTATAATTATGGAGATACACTATGTGCAAGATAGGGTTTGTGACCAGTCCTGAAGCTAGTCAATAAACAAATGTTCCGGGTAAAATAGTCATAACTTATTCATTGAGAATCCATATGAAGTGGGACGAATTTCATTGGAAAGAGTAAGGACTATAGTTTCCTGTGTGAAAGTTTCAGAATCGGATGTTAATTATTGAGTGTGGGGCATTCTGTGCAAGTTCACTCTCCTGAATAGACCAGAATTGAATAAAGTCTACGATTATTTTTATAACCTCTTTTTGGGGAGGATTCAAGGAGTGAAAATTGGAGGAGTTTCAAAGAATACAGTGAGTAATATTATCTACAGGATCAGAGTACTCCAAGAATTGAATAATTTCAGAAATTGAAGAAGTCTTAGGAAGCATTATCAGGTTCTATGTGATGATTGATTGATGGTGATGATTTAATGTAAATTTTTATTATCTCTCATATATTCTTGGGTGGAAGGAAGGGGCAATGACGGAGAGTTCAACTCTCTCTTGATATTTGAGGATTGTATCTTCCTCTTAGAGGTTTATCCCTCCCTTTACATTTGGAAGTTGTACCTACCTTTGCAAGTCATTACTTCCCTTGAACAAAAACTATTGATTATTTCTCATATATTCTGCATGGTGTATTGTGGTGTATTGGTGTAACTCTTATACTATTGTTCATTTCTCATTGGATATAATTGAATGGTTTACGTATAAGTTGAAAAAGGTTTTTAAATTGTGCTTGATACTGATTATCTCCCCCTCCACAGGTCAATTATGTGGCGTTGTCTCCCATGGTTTTAGTTGCCAATGCAAATGAGATTCTCACTGTATGCTCAATATCTTATGACTTTGATCCATTAGTTAACATGGTGATCTCTTCGGTAGGGATATTGGAGCCTGGCCTCCTTACCCCTATCATGACCCTCGCCATGTGTTCCTTCCAGAGCGCGTTTCTTTTGTCACGTGCATATCTCTTGGAGGCCATTACTGAGTTTTCCCCTTAACATGGTGTCCTTTCGGAGAACTATCCTATAGGAAGCCATGATTAATAATATTTTTATTGAGCATGGTTTTCTGATTTCAAGCTCATTAAAAAATGAAACCAGCTTTGAGCATGATTTTTTGATTTCAAGCTCGTTAAAAAATGAAACCAGCTATGAGGATAGTTTTTCATCTCTGTGGAAACCTCGTTGAAAAATGAAATAAAGATTATGAGCATAGTTCCTGTTCCTGTGTCAAGCTCGTTAAAAGATAAAATAGTTTTTCCCCCATTCTTCTATTGAGTCAAGTACTTTGTTACGTATAGTATTTGAAGATTTCTTTCCTCCACCTGTGCTATTGGATGAAATGAAGCTTGGGGGGGATTTTATTATAGCCTATGGACTTCATGTTGAAGTTGAGCCACTAGCTTCTTAAGTTGGGGGCTAAGTACCAACCATGCAAATCTGTGAACCATGCCTTCGGAAGTTGCAAGCATAGTGTTCTCTGGTTCAATCTTGTGTAAAAATGAAACCACTTACCTCAAGCATAGTTTCCTATGGTTCACGCTTGTGTAAAAATGAAACCAAGGCCAAGCATAGTTTTGTTTATTTTTTAAGCTTGTGTAAAAATAAAATATATCCCAAGCATAATTTTGTTTTGTTTTAAGCTTGCATAAAAATGAAAACAATCCCAAGCTTAGTATTTGTTCTTTCTTGTGCTCATAAATACAGGAGAATGTAATCGAGTAAACTTTTATCACTTTTTCAAACTCATAATGGTGACACGAAAAACAAAACATATGGAGTATCCTTTAAGATATTTTATCTCTCCTTAAAAATGAAAAGATTTTCGAGCGACCTTGTTCTTTTCACACTCGTAAAAGTATTTGAAGAAAACCGAGTAAAAGTTTATCAATTTTTCGGTCTCGTAAAGTTTATATGAAAAAGGAACCCTCTGGAGTTCCCTTTAAACTCTTTTCAAATTCTCTAAACATGAAAATATTGTCGAGCGATCTTGTTCTTTTCATGCTCATTAAAGTATTTGAAGAAAATGTTTGTTGAGCAGTAGTTTATCTTTTTTTCGTTCTCATCAGACTACTTTACAAAAAAGGACATTTTGGAGTTCTTTTTAAGTGTTTTTCAGACTCTCTAAAATTGAAAAACCCCTGATTTGTATTTCTTTGGACTCGTAAAACAAGCATCGAAAGGCCCATATGGGATCAAAACATTCCTTCTTAGGGTTAGTTAAACATACTCCGAGGGACTCATCTGAAGGATGAGCTTATATTTCAAGCATATGTTATCCTCCTCAAGATTGTTTAAAAATAAAGAGGTACTCACCAACAATGATGGGGGGTGAAATTGGGAAATAAATGTATCTAAACATGTATTCTATGGAAGAGTCATTTTTGAACATGACACCCTTTCACTCACTTTGTGTCTAGGCTGGAAAATCTGCTTGTCTCTTGATCATACTCCTTTATAAGATTGCAAATTGGTTTGTGATCCCTGTTGTTGAGCCACTGTTTCCAAGACAGTTGTCATGTGGTTAATATGTTCAAAAAGAAGTTTAACCCAGAAAGCCTTCTATTGCATCGGCCATCCCTGAGTCAGTCTTGAATCATTTGTTACTCTGATCTACTTCAAATCTTGTTACCTATTTTGTGTCATTGATGGGGTATACATTAAGGACCTCCTGCGACGAGTCTTTTCTTGTCGAATTCAACTCATTATCTAGGAATTAGACTTAGAAACTAATTGGTACCTTGGAACTTGCATGCCTCAATGGAAGGTTTCCTCGCTTTCGACAATGGGTTTTCATTATTGACCCTTGATCGGAAGATTCCACCGAGTGTTCAACTTCATATCATTAATTCAAACCCTTTGGATTGTATTGGTGTACCTTGGGAGTCATTGACATTAATGGTGATTTCCCTCACACTTGTTAACGATATTCATTAATGAACAGTAATCAAGTGGTTTCTACCATGTTCGACTTCAACACATGTATTCACATGGTTATATTTGTACTATAGAGTGATGGAGATGAAGACCCTGGATCTTTTCTGATAGATTCAGGTTTCGTTGGAGTATATTCGGATTGTACTATTGCATAGATACACAGTGTATGTCTTGTGGATATGTTCAAATTTGAGTCTTTAACACGTAGATACACAATGTATTTTTGGTGTCTATGTTCAGATTTGAGTCATAATGGCATGGATCCACAGTGTATGTTTGGTGGCCATGATCTGTATTACTTGACATGGATCTTTGCATGTCATAATTTATTCTTTGATGCATTCATATTCTGAGTATGGGGATGCCTACCTCAGTGACGATATATTATTGTATTGCATTTCCTTGTTTGTTGGCAGGTTTTCGACCAACGTGTTCCTTGTTTTCTATACACACTCAACAAAATATTTCAGCTATCACTCTATTCTAAATTCATAGTTTGGGGGGCTCTTTGTTACATATTATTTTTGTCTCCCCTATGACCATTAATGATGTAAACGTATCCTTTGTTTTTATAAGGATCAATGGCATTAATCCTTGAAGAAGAATGACGATACTTTTTCCTAGAGAGATGAAATTATACTTTTCCTTTGTCAAAAAACATAGAAAAATGGATCGTCACACCTTTATTAGTGTTAAGAGAGAGATGATCTAGGATCATCACAGGTTGCACCATAGTGGCATGCGACGTCGTCACAAGTTTCTGAGTGTTAAGGGTGCAACGATTTTCGTACAAAGGAAAAAGAGGAATTTCTCAAAATTTCTAGATAAGAAGCTTCGAGGGTGAGGTGGCCTATGATCAGTTTGGATATGAGTTGCATACTTGATCTCATGGGATCATCCTAACCTCATCACCCTATCATTTTCATCTTATAAAAGGAGAGGATTTCTCATTGGTAAAGTTAGCTTGATTGGGTTTGAGTCATTTTTGTAGCTTGGAGTTTTTGGGCCTATGTTGGCTTTGAGCTTTGCTTTGTCAAGATAGATTGTTGATCTCAAAATCCATGGAGAATAAGTTTGTGGGAAGAAAGGAACTATTGTAAGGACCCTGACAACATCAAGGCATTTGGTTGTATCTTTCTTCCACATTATTTAATATATATATACTTTTCTTTCCTATATGAATGTTATTTGTCCATATTGTATGATTCCATGATCATGTACATAGTTTCATATCAAATAGACTTTGTTATTCTTGTCTTCGTTGTCTTGTGTTTCTTCGCAGATATTTCTCCATAAGACTTGCGATGGAGATGGGATCACATTGGCTAGGTCAAGTCAACAACATTTAAAAGGTATGTTTTGGATCCTATTCTTATTTGATAACTAAAATCTAAGGAAAGTTTAGTATATTTTCTTGTTTTGTTCTAGTTTCATGGTGAAACTAGGGAGATCAGTTTGTGTCCACACTTACTGATTAGTTCAATAACAAGAGGTATGCTATAATGATAATGAATGAAGGGCCTTCTTGGATTGGATGCAGGTACAGTCCTCCCATTATTTGGTATCCTCGAGGGGGTTATCAGAGTGATTATGAAATTCGTAAGAAAAGGGAATATGTTTCTTTTGAAGAGATTAAAGGTAAGCATGGGTTCTAAAGACCTAGAGAAGAGACCTCTCCTCCCTTCAGTATCACTGCTTTACATATAAACTCTCTTGTTGCATGAGGACATGCAAAAAGGCAAGCTAGGCGGCATGTTGGGTTGAGAAAAAGGAACAAATATTCTCCTTATTATTATGATTTGTGATATATTCTTTGTTGACTTTTCGATTAATTTGAAGTAATTAGGAAAGAAAATGGTTAAAAAGTATTTAGAAAATATTATTGAATGATATTAGATATTTTCTGAATTTTGGTTTAAATTGTTTTGATTTTATGTAGAAAATGGAAAATTGATGTTAACTCAAGATAATTAAGAATATCATGAAGATGCACAGGCCATTGAAGATTGAATAAATCAGGCACAAAACGGTTTAAAGGAAGAATGAATTTTTATCTTGCAGTCTTCATAAATAGTTAAATCAATCCTTGGGATCTCTCTATCCTCGAGATAACTTAATTTACTTATTTCATTGTAATATATAAAGGATAATGAACAATAGAGAAAATCAATAAGGAATTTAACCAAACATTCATATCTCTTAATTTTTGACATTTTGTACAACAATCCATTGTAAATGATTTATCAGTTATGGAATTAATGAAAGCTTCAAGAGTTTTGAGCATTTCTATGTACTGAGTTTTTAGTAGCAGTATCTTCTGAAGATGGTGGACCCAATCGGAAGGAGTTACTGTCTCATCTATAATCATATCAATTATGTTATAGTTCTGTGATTTGAATTGATTTTCAACAGTTAAAATATATTCGTTAATGTGTTGATTCTTTTATGAATTGGTTATGCTAGATTCATTTGCAGAGAATAGATGTTTCATTTGAAGATTATCGTTTGTTGTTCCATTTCTAATTGTTATTAATTTATTGCTTGAGAATTCCTTTCATTCACATTTGTTGTTCCTTTCACATTCATTGCTTCCTTTTATCAAATTTGCATTTGTTGTTCCTTTCGTTTAATTTGCATTTGTTGTTACTTCTTAAATATTCAATAATTTGTTGTTCCTTTCCAGTATATTAATTAATTATTGAGAGATTGATTCATTAAATATTTTCATAGATTAAATTACTATTTCTTAGATGAATGAATTCAATAAATTGATTGATTCTTTAATTCATGCTGTGTTATTGTTTAGATTACAATTTTGTTTAGTGAGTTATTACTTTCATAGTTTTGAATGAATGCATGAAGAAATTGATTATTGCAGTAATTTAGATAGACCCATATTTTATGTAGCTGAATTATCTACACGATTTAAGACTCTACAACTATCTGCATAGACTTTGCTGACATTCTTGAAAGAAAAGATGAATCCTCGGTTGATAAATTAATGTCAGAATAAGGTTTTTTTTAGGACATTTTTAGATCCCAACAAACATCAATCTACAATATCACTCTCCAAGGGTTGACATCAATGACAACCAACTATCCATCAATATAAACCAAATGTCTAACAATATCCCCCTTTGACATTGATGGAAATACCAACATTGATGGTGRCACTTAGTCACAACAACACTCATGYTGATACTCCTCATCAATGTTTCTATCTCTCCCCCTTTGACATCAATGGAAAATGGAATCTCTCCTTGGGGTTGCTCTCCCTTAGTGTACTTCCCCTTGGGGATACTCCCCATATCTTCATGCCTCTGATTACTCTCTCTCTCCCTTTACTAAGGATTAACTCCCCCTTTCGATATGAAAATGTACTTTCTCTAGCCAATCCTGGTTAAAAAAATAGATCCCCATGTGGGTGTGTCTCCCTCTCTTGTATGATACTAATTTTCCTTTCTAAATCTCTCTCTCTGATGACTTCTCTGGAATTTTATGTGTATATCAATATAGGTATTCATGTACCTTCTTCCTTTTCGATTTATTTTCCATTGGTGCTTCCTTGAGTAATCAACTGACATATATAAAAAGAATTTAAGTATTCATGTATCATTATCATCCATTATGATAATATTTATTTATCTCTGAACAAATTTATGAACCAATTTTTGAACCATTCTCTGGACCACTCTTTGAATCCAATCTTTCTTGAACTTGTGCTCTCATCCACTATCATATATTTTTCCAAACCTACTAATCCATCTATGTCTATACTTTCCAAGACTCTGTGACTCAACTGTCCACAATGCTGCCCCATCTGTCCTTGTACTATTATGAAGCCTTATTAGCTGTAGATGATCATCAAATGTGTCCACTGATCTTCTCAATATGCATACCAAAATCTGCATTCCTGGAACAGCCTGTGTTAACAAATCTATGCTTGAATACAATGATAGAATTATTCTTGTATAACTGGAAACTGACATCCGTGTGGGAAAATGGCTTTATCAATCGATTAATCTATCATTTTGTATTCTACTATCAAGCCACTCTGAAGATATCTCTATCTAACATCTGCAACATCATACTTTAAAATTCCCAAAATATACTCTCCAATATATAGAGTTGTTTTCTAGACTCCCCCTATTCAATATTCATAATATTTGTATTCTCCAAGTCGGATGGCTCAGAAGAATACCTTCCCGAAGTAGTCTCCATATTCGTCTATAGAATCATCATCTCTCTGAACTTTGACTTCTTTCTTTCTTCTTGTGGATTGATTTTTCACTATAATTCCTAAAAGTACAATTTATTGGGCTTGTTCTTTATTCACCTGCTCTTCTTTTCTTTTTCCTGATACTGCAAATCCTATGATCTCTAGGACCTGTTATTTATTTACATGTTATTTATTATGATCTTTCTCTGCTACGGATTCTAACAATATGGGTCTTGAAACCTATTCTTCTTTTCTGTTCTTTCCTTGTCTTTCTCATACTATGGAAAGTCTTGTAATATCTTAAATATTGTCTTTATTCACTTGCTCTTCTTCTTGTTCTTTTCTTTTCCAAATTTTAGTATATATGATATTTGTTTCTTTCTTCATGGATGCCATTGTCATGAATCTACAATTCTGAGCTATATGACCATAGTTGTGGCATTTGTAACATTCAATATTATGTGGGGCCACATAAGTATTTATTTCTTAATTATTCCCTTCAGAATCCTTGCAATTTTCAACCTTATGTCCAAATTGAGTACAATAAAAAATTGACCATAAAATAAATTTACATACCTGGGAGTGAATGATCTTCTTTGAGGTGTAGTCCTTCTAAAATCATGCTTTGGTTGATCATGATATTCTCTTCCATTGACTCCTTCATTAAAAATGAAGCTTCTTGGTTGCATGCATGTGGAAATTCTTCTTTGATGTTCATCTCTTCTACAATATTCTTATTGAGTCTTTTGTCCTTTTGGAATATTATTTACGAGATTGCATTCTTCCTTCTTTATAAACCTTTGATGACTTCTTCATAACTCTTAGTCTTATCTTCACTTTTTCTTTCCGATGACCTGTGAAATTTCTCTTCAACTATATTTATTGATGATGTGGATGCTTCTTCAATGTTTTTGCTGAGCTTGAAAATTTTTACTCTTAACATAAAAATTCTTATTCAATCTTCTCATAGTCCTATTCTTTCTTCTTCATTTGGATCTTCATTGCTTCTTCTGTTCTTCTTGCTTCTTCAAGTTGGATATTCAAGGTGACAATTTCTTCTTCAAGTGCTCTTTCACGTTGACTATATACTACTTCATTTGGATTTTCTATCTCATCACTTTCAATTTTCAAATATGAACATTCAAATTTAAAATGTTCTCATTTTTCACATTTAAAGAAGAAAAACATACTTTTGTTGACTTGACAATCTTCTTCCTCTAAATTTGTCTGACATGATGAGCATCTTTCCTCTTTTTCTGTACTTGCATCTTCTTTGGCATTATCTGACTCTATGATGGGTGAAGAATATATATTATGTAACTTATCCCAAAGTTATTCAGTTGATGGACATTTACCCACTTTGTCCTTTACTAAATCATATAATCCTTCCAAAATAAAATCCATTGCAATTTTCTTTTATTTCGTTTCAGTTCCTTCTTGGTTGTAGTATTTTCCCTTTTTGAACTATCATATCTTGTAACAAATGATTTCCAAATATCATACCCATGTTCCTGTAAAAATAGTTTCATCCTTTTGCTCGATATCTCATACTCTAGACCACTCTAACTATAAAACGTTGGTATTCCATTCTCATTTTGTTCCATTATCTACTTCTATTGGTTAAGTTGTTTCCTTAATGAACCTTCTCTGATACCAAATGTTGGATTACTGAGATGGGGGGTGAATCAGTAATGAGAAATTTATACCATTTATTAATACTTTTAACCACAATGTATATTCTTTTAACATATTCAATAATGTTCATCAATTCATCATGAATATATCATTGCATCATAAACATTAACATCCATCATTCCATAATGAACAATAATAGACACATCCACATAATACACAACACACCAGTATTTTACGTGGAAACCAAAAGAAGGAGAAAACCAAAAAATTATTTTCTTATATGTCAAATAATTACATTCAAGGAAGCACCAACTTCCAATTCTCTGGCTCCAACCAAAAGGTGTCTCCAACCCCCTATTTTCTCAAGCTCTAACCTGATGGAAGCTCCAACTCCCCAATTCTATGGCTCCAACCAAAAGGAGGCTCCAACCCCCTAATTCTCATGCTCCAACTTGAAGGAAGCTTCCAACTCCCCGGTCCTTCCACTACAACCACCTATCCTTTCCCTATCCAACCACCCTAAAATATAAATACCAAATGTATACCACCTATCATTGTCATTGAATCAACCACAACCACTTTCAACCTATAAATGTCAACATGTACCAATAAACTGTAACAACCTGTACCAATCAACCTACACCAAACAACTTGTAACAACATGTACCAACAACCTGTACCAACAAAAGTGCATCAACTATGCACAAAACAACTTGTCACAAAAACCCATCTCATCAATCTCATCAAGCCAATCAGATCTAATCACCAAGAACACTCTCACCCATATGCAAAATATCACCAGTATGTTCATCAACCAAGACAACTCACAAACATCAATAGTATGTATGACAATCAAGATCTGATTCTAAAAGTATATCCATACATATATGCCACATCATCCATAAACCATGTTCCAACAATACTACTAGCAAGTGCCTATAACAATGTACCAAGTATGTACCAATCATGCATCTACTATAGATCAATATATGACTCATAAATATCTACCAACATCAGCATACCATACACCTCATCTATGTGCCAACTCATCAAGTATATGTCCCAATATGTAACTCAACCATATGCCAAATACATACCAATATATCCAAAAACGAGACATCTAACAATACATCACACTACAATAAACCCTTATATCAAACCATGTGCCAAAACCTCTTTGTTATGTAGCATCAAGCATGTACTAACCATATACCAAGATCACCAAAAACTGACTCTCACAATACACCTTAAGATACGTCAATAAAGCTCACACATGTACCATACATGTACTACAACAGACCCGCCTCAAAGCCATTCATTACAAAAAGTATAATGCAACAATAATACTTCTAGACATGTACCAAGAATATGCCTCAACACTTAACCCAACAATATGTACCAATGATAAATACTAGACATACCAACACTATATTTCTGTATATATGATTCATACAATATGTGTCATACATAAGAGTGTTGCCCACTCAGCCAACCAATTGGCATATACCATATCCATGTACAAGACCATACATATCAAGAATTCCTCAAGCATTCATCATATCATAAGCAAATATGAGGATCAAAACAAACATGTAACCATACCATAACTTCTATAGCTGACTTGAGCCTATAGAATGATGACCTGACACCAACATCTAGTCAATTTTTCATGAGTTTGTTCACTTGTATGCTACTTCCTCTTCTACAACCCATGTATGTATGCACTTTCCTCCATTGCAACCCATGTATGTACACACCTTCCTCCACTACAGCCTAGGTACACCTCAAAAACTAGGGTTTTTCTAAAACTCCAAGATTTTCACCATCAACCCTCCTTTGCTACCTCAGGCTTGTGTAAACTTCATATGTATCAATTATTACCTGCAATAAACCTTTCAAAAAATAATAGATATTCAATGTGCTCAATAGGTGCTAATAAGAGACCCTTTCTTCCTTATTTATACTCTCCAAGTAGCTTCCTCTAGGTGTTATCTTCTAATTGTTTTACCCAAATTCCTTCTTTAGGGATAACCCATGTCTAACTACTTTGTCCACTTACAACCACTTTATCCACAAATAGTAATATCAACACTTATAGTTGCAACTAATTTATTTTTAATTGTTTTCTTTTTGCAACAACTTGACTCATGATTAACACCCAGTTACAACGAGTTTGACTAGTAAACTTATTCTAGGAGATTCTAGAATAAATTGACTTCTTTGACCTTCTAGGGTATTCTAGATAACTCATGAGGGTTCTACAACTTCACTAAGTCATATCTCCTCAACCATGAGGAACTACATGACGTACCACATATCACCAAAAATGGAATAACATGTACTATCCATACATAATAGTCTCACTTAAATATTCACTGATATTTATGCCTTTATACCTTAAATAAACTCAAGTCCCTTACCCAAACTTCTGGAGCTACAAGAATGTGCTACCGGACATACTCAAGGGTTGAAATCAATCTTTAAGGGTTGACATCAATCTACAATATCACTCTCCAAGGGTTGACATCAATAACAACCAACTATCCAAACCAACTGTCTAACAACATGTTATACAAAAAGTTTGGCAGCCATTAGAAAAATCCTATATCCATTGTAAAGTCTAACAATCTGAATCATATATGCTAAAATTTAAATCTAGAAACACTTGAAATATTCACACTGCAATCCTAAATGTTATTAAAACTTTTCAAATATTTGAAACTTGAATCTGGAACAAAGAAAAAATGAATCTAAATGTTGGATGTTACAGGAACAATAAATTTTTGATCTGCAAACTGATTTCTGCAACTTTTTTATTTGAAAAGAAACTTTGAATGTTGAAGCATAAATCAAATTCTAGAACATTGGAAATATGAACAATGTTTCAGAAGCTGAAAGAGGTCATTAAGTTATTTGAAAGGACTAAAAGGATTTGAATTCCATTTATGTATCTTTATCTTTATCTTTTTATTTTTTTATTTTTTATTATCTTTTTATTTTATCTTTACTTTTTTATTTTTATTATTTTTTTTCTTTTTATGTATATTATTTTTTATTTTTTAACAAGAAGGAAATAAGTCAAGCTGAAGTAAAAGTAGGTTGGAGACCCTCCCTACTTATAATCTGTATTTCTGATTGCTATAACAGATTATGGACAAATTATTCTATGGTTAAAGTCTTTTGATATAATATTAACCTATGTCCATTTAGCAGTAAAGAAATTCCATGTTAATCAATAGTCTTGATCCTTACCAAACCATTAAACAATATTGTCTTCTTATGGTCCTAACCAACCTGTACGAAACTTCCCTTTAAAACTTTTAAACTTGGAGTCAAAGAGGAGAGCCTAGTCACTTGATTTGAAGTTCTTCTTTCTTATAAATATTTCATGCGATTTTCTCCTCTACTACTGAATGTGTTGGATCATGTTGTCATTGATGCCAATGGTTTGATTGATTGATGCCATTTATTGATTTCAAGTGATTGATTGATGTCAAATGATTGATTGATTGATGATTGATGTAATATAATATGTAGTTTCCTTGATGAGAATGCATAGATGAAGATGGATCAATGAGTTGTCATTGATATGATGAAGATGGATCAATGAGTTGTCATTGATACATGATGAATACGGATTGTTGTGGTTTCATTGGTATATGATGCATTGTTGGAAAATCTATATATGACTCATTATTTTTTTATCATGATTGATAAGGTGCACAAATGGATGAACTCCAAAGTGGTCCCCTTATGGTGAAATCCCTCATGGGAAGACACTTTGCGGATTGAGTTATCCTAGAAGAATGGTTGGAGGAACCTTGCTCTCATTATTTTCTTATCATGATTGATAATGTGCACAAATGGATGAACTCCAAAGTGGTCCTCTTATGGTGAAATCCCTCACGCGAAGATGCTTTACGGATTGAGTTATCCTAGAATAATGGTTGGAGGACCCATGCTTGCATGTGAAATAATGAAATGAAGATCAAGGAAATTGTTGGTGAAACTATCCTATATGTATAGTGTTTGTCATTCAATTTTTGGTGGTATGTAGAACATCACATAACTCCTCACAGTTAGAGAGTTATGGCCATGAGAAGTTGGAGACCCCGTGTTTGGGTAATGGACCCACGTTTGTTTGATGGGTAACGGTATGAGTTATGATATATTTTCAGATAATACTATTCTATATGGACAGTACATGTCATGCCATTTCTGGTGGTATGTGGAACGTCACATAACTCCTCACGGTTGGAGAGTTATGGGCTTACGAAGTTGGAGGACCCTCATATGTCATCTAGAAGCCCCAAAAGGTCAAACTAGTCAAAGTGGTTTAAGAAATTTTTAAAGGATAAATAATAAATTGAAGTGATAAGTTTATTATAATTCAAATTGAATACAAAATAAATTATTTCAATAATAATTTTAATGGAGAAATTAGAAGTGGTTTAACCCTAAAATAAGGAAAGTTAGCCAAGTGACCTAGAAGATGTTTTTAAGGAAGCTACTTGGAGAGTATAAATAAGAGGCAAGGCTCTCTCATTTAATACACACTTGAGCATATTGAATATCTATAGGTTTCTGAGGTAACCAACGATATCTAAACTGGAATTCTAAGTGAAGGTGAAGAAAAGAAGGCCAAAATGCAAGGAAGGCCGAAACCCTGAAATTGCTATGCCAATGAAAAAACATATCCAAGTATCTATGGAAAACAATTCATCTTGTGGGTCGTTGTAGTTTTGGAGGTACACTCTGTGGAAAATAGGGTTTGCGGCTAGTCCTGAAACTAGTCAGAAACAGGTGTTTCGGGTAAAAAGCGTCATAACTTCTTCCTAACAGATCCAAATTCAGTGAGACCACATGTGTTGGTTAGGTTACAAGATTTAGTTTGTTTTTAATAGTTTAAGATCAAGTCAATAAATATTTTGTGCAGGCCATGCTCTACAAGGTCTCTCTCTAGAATCAGCCAAAATTCAACAAGGTATGCCATTTTTGCTATAACTCCTTTTATGAGAGGTTCCAAGTAGTGCCACCTAAATGAATTTCATAAAACACACTGAAGAACATTGTGTATCACTTTCAGATATTTATTCATTACAGGTACAAAGTTATGATTATTTCAAGTTGGCGTTGTTGACTAATCCAAAACTAGTCATGGTTGAGACAAGCAATTGATGTGTTGGCACATACATGAGGTGTATAGTTGATGATGTTGGTTCATATTTTTGAGTCATTGTTGATAAGTATTTGACACATGATTGGTATATACTTGATACATGGTTGGATGCACTTGTTTATGGTATAGGTTGATTATAGGTTGGTGCATGGTTGATGCACTTGTTTATGTTGACAGATTGATATCTGTTGAGGATTGTTGCCTCATCTCAGTTGGTGTTGAGAATGTAAGATAAGGCTTGCATATAGAGTTGGTGCTCTTGTATAATTGTACTCTATTCAGTTGTTTCTGAAAAACCCCCGGATTGAAGTCCATAATAAAAAGAAAAATTGTACATACATCTTGTGTTCTTTGTGTTCCTTGTGGAGATGATTTGTTGATGATCCGTTGTTGATATATGTTGTTTATATGTATTCACATCTAACTGATTATAAGTGAAATAAATGAGTAATGAGAAAATGGTGAATGTTAACTAAGTATTTTTTGTGCAAGAGGGAAGGTTTTGGAAAAAGATCCCCACACTCATTCACCCCCTCCTCTAAGTGTGGTAGGTGTGTACAACAATTGGTATCAGAGTGGGCCTTCACTACAAGCCTTAACAAGTTTGAAGGAGATCCATAGACACACAAATGGATGATGAAGTTCCAATCCTTGATAAGGAAAACTATTCCACTTGGAGAATAGAGATGAGATTATATTTGAAGACAATGGGAGCAGTTATTTGGAAGGCAACCATTGGTGGATATGTTCCATTGAAGAACAAGTCAAAGTTTGTAGCTCAAAGGGAAGGAAATAAGAATGATACATTGGCTCTCAAGACCATTCTTAGTGGACTCTCAAGCCCTATCAAAGAGAGCATGGGACAATGCACTTCTTCCAAGGATCTATGGCTAAAGCTAGATGAGACATATCAAAGAAATAAGGAGAAGGAAGAAATTGAAGACCACTCCATCAATATCATCAAAGGTAAAGAATCATCAAAAACTCTTGAATGTATTGTTTCTAAATGTGATTTTGAAAACATTTCAAGTGAAGATAAAGAATCAAGTAATGATAGCACAAAGGAAGATCTTGAATACATTTCAAATGAAGGAAAAAAATCATGTGATCGTGTTGGCAAGAAGGAAGATATTGAATGTAAATAATCTTCCAAGACTCTTGATTGCAATAATTCAAAGTGTGATGATGTTGAATTTTTCTCAAGTGAAGAAGATGATCTAAAAAAAATCTGTATAAAGTTTGATGATAGATATCCCATGGAAAGAATAGAAGAAAATATATTAGAAGTTCAAAAGGAAATTGAAGAGGGTTTATACATGTATAGGAGTGATCATTTTTATACACACTATAACTATCTTTCGGAAAACACTAAGAAGTTTCTTAGAAGGAGTCAAAAGCACATCTTGAAGTTAAAGGGAATGCTCAAAGAACAAGAAGAGAGTTTTAAATTAGAAGAAAAGGAAGAAGATATCACATGGAAAAGAAGACATGAATATAGATGATGAGATTAGCAAAAGTTTTGAAACCATTATTCATCTCAAGACCCAAATTGAAGAAGCCAAAAGAATAGAAGAACTATTGAAGATTCAAATAAGTGAAAAGGAATAGCATGTTGTAAGCTAGAAGATGAAATTGTTGACCTTAGAAAGAAGGTAGAGAAGTAAAAAAAATTCTTGAATAGCTCAAGAATCTTGGATGAGATATTGGAAAGTCAAATACCACCATGTGATAAATCAGGTCTTGGATACAAAGGAGAAGATACACATGTTGAAGGAAGAACCTCAAAAAATCATGAGGTAAGTCCATCAAAGAAGGAAGAAAATGTTGCAAAACAACCATCTACACAAGACAAAGAAAATTTCAAAAGAACAACGAAAGGAACACATCAAGAAGCTACTTTTGGGACACCAAAGAAAAGGTATGAAAGTATTTTTCATGGGCATTGTTATTCATGTAATGGAAATGGTCACAAAGCTTTTGAATGTAGATATTATGAAAGGAGATATAATGGAAGATTATATAACACCACAAGGTGTTGGAGATGTGATCAAGTAGGACATATTGTTGTTCATTGTAACTCTATGAGATGCTACAAGTATAGTGGATTTGGCCAAAAATCCCAGGAGTGCTGGAATAGAAGAAGAAAGTCCATGATCAGGACTTCACATAGGATGGATAGAAAAAGGAATGAAGTAAGAAAAGGAGATATATTTGAAAAGATGGATGCTCAGAGCTCAAGTTTTGAGGAGAAGGGTCATCTACAGAAGTGGGTGAAGAAGACAGAGCAACCAGATCAAAATGAAAGTCTGAAGGGAAGTACAAAAGTGCCATCTACTGAGGCACACGCGGGTGACAGTTCCATGCATACGCATGATGACCTTGAATAGGTCACGTACACACATGCTCTATTGTGCAACAGGCCACGTATATGTTGTAAAGCCTTGGGAAAAATGGAATGCACATGGCTTGGAGTTTGATGTGATGGTATAACTTTGTATTGCAGTGTCTGAAATTGTTTATTGCAGGTTCTGACACTGTTTGCTGCAGTTTTTCATGGCGAGATCACAAAATGGTATAATAAAAAGAAATGTTTGGTGCATGGAACTAACACAAGAGTATGGATTGATGCTGATCTGTTGGGATTAATCATTTTGTGATGTTGATGGTGGTGTACATGGCCAGAATATCTTATGATGTATTATTGGAAGCATATGTTGATATCATGGTGCATGCATTTTGCATATGGATTGGGATACATGTTGAGAGATATGGTTGGTGAGTTGATGAGGTGATCATGTTGTACATCATTGTTGATCTATAGTTGATACATGATTGGTACTTTTCTAGTACATTGGAAGAGGCACCTACTAGTAGTTTGACTGACACATATTTTATGGAGGATTTGGCATACATATATGGGATTCATCATTTTGTGGTATTGGTGCATGGTACTGTACATGTTTGGTACACTCATATATGGCATATGCTTGATGATACTACACCATTGGTACTACTTGATTATCACAACAATTGACATTTGTTTGAGATACCTGATTGTGGCACTTGGTTCATGATGGAGACATATTATGAGTGATATGATACATTGTTTGGCATGTTCGTAGATGCACATGGTTGGCATATTGGTAGATTCACATGGTTGGCATATTGGTAGATGCACATGTTGGCATGTTGATAAAGGCATATGATTGATACATTCCATGGATGATATATTTTGGCACATTGCATGATGTTGATGTACATAGGTGTTGTGCATGATGAGCACACATTTTGTANACATGGTTGGCATATTGGTAGATGCACATGTTGGCATGTTGATAAAGGCATATGATTGATACATTCCATGGATGATATATTTTGGCACATTGCATGATGTTGATGTACATAGGTGTTGTGCATGATGAGCACACATTTTGTACGGGATGTGCTTGGTTGATATTTTTCTCATGATTCTTTATTTCATTGTTGACATATCTTTTGCTTCATGATTCTTGGTATGGCATGAGTTTGATGCATGAACAGGTCCAAGGATTGTTATATGGTAGCACAATATTCATCTTCCAGAAAAGATATGGGAGACATACCCATAAGGGGAGTCATTCTTCTTCCCATGATTCTAGGAGGATATATTTATCATATGCATACCTAGAAAATAGCTCTATACTTGAAGAAAGATCACATGAGCATAATTTTAGGGGGCGCAATGGTCACAGGGGGAGTATGTTCGATGTATCTACAACATTACTTGAAAGTGATACCCCTTGGTCAAAAGGGGTGAGATTATTCAGAGGAATATCAAAGGCATTCAGACGGGGGGAGCAACCCCAAGGAGAGTTCAAGCAAGGGGAGAAGACCCAAGATGAGAATGGCCCTTTGCCATTGATGTCAAAGGGGGAGAGTTAATCATATTGATGTGATTGATGTTTATTTATGGGGAGAGATATTCACATTGAATAATGTTGTAGAGCATGCCTTATCTACATGTTGACATCAATAATTGGTAATTGGTGTTGACATCAATGTTGGTATTGCCATTAATTCCAAAGGGGGAGATTGTTGGATAATGTTGTCATTGATTCCAATGGTTTGATTGATTGATGTAATTTATTGATTTCAAGTGATTGATTGATGTCAAATGATTGATTGATTGATGATTTACGTAATATAATATGTGTTTTCCTTGATGAGAATGCATAGATGAAAATGGATCAATGAGTTGTCATTGATATGATGAAGATGGATCAATGAGTTGTCATTGATACTTGATGAAGATGGATCATTTTGGTTTCATTGGTATATCATGCATTGTTGTAAAATGTATAGATGACTCATTATTGTCTTATCATGATTGATAAGGTGCACAAGTGGATGAACTCCAAAGCAGTCCCCTTATGGTGAAATCCCTCACGAGAAGATGCTTTGTGGATTGCGTTATTCTAGAAGAATGGTTGGAGGACCCTTGCTCTCATTATTTTCTTATCATGATTGATAAGGTGCACAAATGGATGAACTCCAAAGTGGTCTCCTTATGGTGAAATTCCTCACAGGAAGATGCTTTACAGATTCAGTTATCCTAGAAGAATGGTTGGAGGACCCATGCTTGTATGTGGAATAATAAGATGAAGATAAAGGAAATTGTTGGTGAAACTATCCTATATGTATATTGTTTATCATGCCATTTCTGGTGGTATGTAGAATGTCACATAAATCCTCACAGTTAGAGAGTTATGGCCATGAGAAGTTGGAGACCCCAGGTTTGGGTAATGTACCTTTTATGGGTAACAATATGATTTATGATATATTTTCAGATAATACTATTCTATATGGATAGTAAATGTCATTCCATTTCTGGTGGTATGTGGAGCATCACATAACTCCTCACGGTTTGAGAGTTATGGTCTTACGAAGTTGGAGGACCCTCATATGTCATCTAGAAGCCCCAAAAGGTCAAAGTAGTCAAAGTGGTTGAAGATATTTTTAAAGGATAAATAATAAATTGAAGTGATGAGGGTATTATAATTAAAATTTAATAAAAAATATATTATTTCAATAATAATTTTAATGGAGAAATTAGAAGTGGGTTAACCCTAAAATAAGGAAAGTCGGCCAAGTGACATAGAAGATGTTTTTAAGGAAGCTATTTGGAGAGTATAAATAAGAGGCAAGGCTCTCTCATTTAAAACACACTTGAGAATATTGAATATCTATAGGTTTCTGAGGTAACCAAGGATATCTAAACCGGAATTCTAAGTGAAGGTGAAGAAAAGAAGGCCGAAATGCAAGGAAGGATAAATTATTTTGATGGTGCTTTCTAAGGTATGTTATTTACAGGTCATCTCACCATTTTCGCTATAACTGTTTTTCTATAATGATTCAAACCCTGAAATTTCTTATCCAATGAGAAAAAATATCCAAGTATCTGTGGTAAAACATTCATCGTGGGTATTTGTATTTTTGGAGGTACACTCAGTGGAAAATAGGGTTTGTGGCTAGTCCTAAAAGTAGTCAAAAACAAGTGTTTCAGGTAAAAACATTATAACTGCTTCGTAACAGATCCAAATTTAGTGAGACCAAATGTGTTGGTTAGTTTACATAATTTGGTATGTTTTGTAATAGTTTAAGATCAATTCAATGAATATTTTGTGTGGGCCATGCTCTACAAGGTTGCTCTCTAGAATCAACTAGAATTCAGAAAGGTATGCCATTTTTGCTATAACAAATTTTATGAGAGATTCCAATTAGTGCCACCTAGATAAATTGTACAAAACACACTGAAGAACATTGTGTATTAGTTTTAGATATTTATTCATTAAAGGTACAAAGTTATGATTATTTCAACTTGGGGTTGTTGACTAATCCAAAACTAGTCATGGTTGAGACAAGCAGTTGATGAGTTGGCACATACATGAGGTGTATAGTTGATGATGTTGGTACATATTGATGAGTCGTTGTTTTTTATTATTTGACACATGACTAGTATATACTTGGTACATGGTTGGATGCACTTGTTTATGGTACATGTTGATTACAAATTATTTGGCACAGGTTGGTGCATGGTTGATGCACTTGTTTATGTTGACAGATTGATATCTGTTGAGGATTGTTGCCTCATCTCAGTTGATGATAAGAATGTAAGAAAAGTCTTGCATATAGAGATGATTCTCTTGTAGAGTTGTACTCTATTTAGTTGTTTCTGAAAAACCCCCGGATCGAAGTCCATAATAAAAAGAAAAATTGTACATACATCTTGTGTTCTTTGTGTTCCTTGTGGAGATGATTTGTTGATGATATGTTGCTGATATATGTTGCTGATATG
>SNQJ01S0016144.1:400000-416476 GCA_010110895.2 Picea sitchensis
CGACATTGCTCCCACTCGAACCAAGAACCTTCTTTTCCTGCGAGTTACCTTACACACTGATACCAGTTGTTAGAAAAATAGGACCGTGGAGAAATAAAATAAAACAAATGCGGAAACAAAACACAGAAGATACATAATACAACAGAGACACAGATTTACGTGCTTCACCCAGTGTGGGCTACGTCCACCAGAGAAATTGCCAGGTCCTTTCTTTATTATTATCCAACAAAATGAAGGGATACAACCTACAGCAAAACCCATTTTAAATTCCTCTTCTTTCTCTCACAGTATCCTCTCTCAGAATACAATACTCACCAACATAAATAGCCGCAATACATTTCCCTCATAAAAGAGGGTTGCCTTCTAGGGCAAAAAACCCTAAGATAATCTCTATCGTTAGATCTGGGACCTTATAATGAACGGTCCATATTTACAATGAAATTACAATATACTTTTACAAGATTTTTGCTTCAGGGGCTTCGCCCCTGAACCCCTTCTAGGGGCCCACTTGCCCCCAGACCCCCCAGCCAGGGGGATAGCCCCCCTAGACCCCGCAGAGGGGGTACCCCCCCTCTGCACTCCCCCGCGTGGAAGAGTGTACATACTTCTGGCGTGTAAATACTTCATGGGGTATAAACATGGCTAAAAGTAAAAGACCTCTAAATCAGGAAGATAATCAGGCTCCACAACCAACACAAGTGACCTAGAAGATGTTTTTAAGGAAGCTACTTGGAGAGTATAAATAAGAGGCAAGGCTCTCTCATTTAATACACACTTGAGAATATTGAATATAGATAGGTTTATGAGGTAAAAAAGGATATATAAACTGGACTTCTGAGTGAAGGTGAAGAAAATAAGGCTGAAATGCAAGGAAGGATAAATTCTTTTGATGGTGCTTTCTAAGGTATGTTATTTACAGGTCATCTCAACATTTTTTCTATAACATTGTTTATAGAATGATTCAGACCCTGAAATTGCTATGCCAATGAGAAAACATATCAAAGTATCTATGGTAAAAAATTCATCTTGTGGGTCGTTGTATTTTTGGAGTTACACTCCGTGGAAAATAGGGTTTGTGGCTAGTCCTGAAACTAGTCAAAAATAGGTGTTTTAGGTAAAAACGTCATAACTTCTTCATAACAGATCCAAATTCAGTGTGACCAAATATGTTGGTTAGGGTACAGGCTGTAGTATTTTTTTTAACAGTTTAGGATCAATTCAATGAATATTTTGTGTGTCCCACACTCTAAAAGGTTGCTCTTTAGAATCAACCAAAATTCAACAAGGTATGCCATTTTTGCTATAACGCCTTTTTTGAGAGGTTCCAAGTAGTTCCACCTGGAGGAATTGCATAAAAAACACTAAAGAAAATTTTATATCAGTTTCATATATATATTCATTACATGTACAAAGTTATGATTATTTCAATCTTGGGTTGTTCACTAATCCAAAACTAGTCATGGTTGAGACAAGTAGTTGATGAGCTGGCACATACATGAGGTGTATAGTTGATGATATTGGTACATATGGATGAGTCATTGTTGATGAGTATTTTACACATTATTGGTATATACTTGGTACATGGTTGGATACACTTGTTTATGGTACATGTTGATTACAGGTTGTTTGGCATAGGTTGGTGCATCGTTGATGCACTTGTTTATGTTGACAAATTGATATCTGTTGAGGATTGTTGCCTCATCTTAGTTGGTGCTGAGAATGTAAGCTGAGTCTTGCATATAGATCTGGTTCTCTTGTAGAGTTGTACTCTATTCATTTGTTTATGAAAAACCCCCGGATTGAAGTCCATAATAAAAAGAAAAATCGTACATACATCTTGTGCTCTTTGTGTTCCTTGTGGAGATGACTTGTTGATGATATTTTGTTGATATATGTTGCTGATATGTATTCACATCTAACTGATTATAAATGACAACAATGAGTAATGATAAAATGTTGAATGTTAACTAAGGAGTTCTTGTGTACAAGGAAAGTTTTGGGAAAATTATCCCCACACTCATTCACCCCCCCCCCTCTAAGTGTGGTAGGTGTGTCCAATAGAATGAAGGTGGTGTGTTGAGTAAAATCATGTCGTATCTCATCCAAATCATTGAAATGAGCTATCCTTTTCTTCTGATCATATGAAATATCCAATCCTAGTTCGACTATAGTCATGAAAGCCTTCACTTGGAATTCAATAGGGAGAATAACTTGTTTACCATATACTATCTCATATCGTGTGTGTCCATTTGTATTCCTCCATGTAGTACAATATTCCTAAAGTGCCTCTATAAGTTTATTTTCCCAATATCGATGGTGAATTATATAGAATTAGTTGTTGAAACACACACTAACACTGAGATGGGGGTGAATCAGTGTCTGGAGCTTTTGGCTACTTTTCACACTTTCATAGATTAACTAAATTAATTGAATAAGATATGTAGTTAAATTAATTATTCATAAACATGTATAACACAAACTATATGAAGTATATAAAATATCATTCTTTTATTTATTTAACTTGAATGAATACAAATAAAATCAATCATTTAGTATATTCAACTGTCACTAAATATGAGAGATCCAACTCTCTGATACAAGACCCATCCTATACTTCTCAGATCCAACTAAGAAATGAGGAATCCAACCCTCATAACAAGACCGATATTGTTGATATCAGATCCAACTAAGATGTGAAGAATCTAATCCTCATGAAAATACTCAACTTGTAAACAAGAACCAACCTGATAGAATAAACTTTCATTCAATCCATTATATATATATATATATATATATATAGACATCCACCAAAATACCTTCATAACATTATGTCCAACCTTTATAACATTGTGTCCAATATTAACAATTATTGACATTCAATTCACCTTCACAACAATATGTCCAATATTGACAATGATTCTCAAACCAATCAAGCAATGATACTTCACCTATTTATGAAGGTTGACATCAATGACAACCAAATTTCCAATAATCTCCCCCTTTGTTATTGATGGCAACCTTAGTAAAACAATTTTACTTCCCTTGTGAATTGTATTCTGTATTTTGAGTCATTATATTTGAATTTGTTTTACTCTTTATCTCTCCCCCTTTGACAATAGTGACAAAGGGAATATTTCCCTTCTCCCCCTGAGATGATGCTCCCCTGAGGTGATTCTCCCCTTGTCTTTGTCCCATTTATTTTGGACTTTGTTTTCATTATTTATCTCTCCTATTTTGACATCAATGAAAAAGGAAAGAAAACGTTTACTTCTTTTCTCCCACTATGAATGTGCTAGTTTTTATATCAATCTCTTGGGATTTTTGTGTTCAAATAGGGTTTTAATATCTTCTCCTTTGTCATAATGGACAAGGGTGTGAATATTCCTAATATTCTTGATCTATTTCTTCTTCTTCTTTACATTCTTTAGTTCTCTGATTCCAATATATCTTTACTTTTTTTTCATATCATTAATAACTTTCCTCTATTCATACTCCATTTTTATATATTTTGAACTCCTTTTGTTTCTTTGTTCTTTAGATATTATTTGTTTTATTCATCACACTATTCTACAGACTGATTTTTTTTTGAGATTTCATCATCATCACCATTGTTTTGTGCACCATAATTTTCTTCATCTTCTTCTTTAGAAATTCTTCTTCCTTGAGCTTGTTCCTCTTCATATGCAAAGCTATGAATTTCACATTCCTTATTAGGAGTTTTATCCATCAGTTTATTGTTATCAATTTATTCATTTTTAGGTGCAAGATATTCACCATATTTCTTGCTTTATACTTCATATTTTCTTCTCCATATCTTTCCATAAGGTACTCTGTTTGATGAACTTTTCTTTTCTACATTTTTCCTTTGAGATTTATCCTCTCTTCTTTTATTCCGAAGTTCATTAGATTTCTTTCCTGACTTGTATGGATTATGTTTCATGGTTTGTCTTCTTGATTTCCTACAGTCTTTGGATTTTTGCCCAAACTTATCACAGTTGTAGCATCTCATGGTATGAAAAAAAATTGTTGTGTGCCCAACGTAATTGCATCTCCAACATCTCATTAACTTATTGGACGTTCTTGAATTTTTATTTTCAGGACTCTTGCATTCCAATGCTTTGTGACCAAAGTTTTTACAAGAAAAGAAATAACCATTGAATGTGGTTCCATACTCGAGTCTATTGTGGCATAAGAAGTTTGTCTTTTGACATGTTTCTTGTTTTTGAATTTTATGGCTTCCTCCTTTACCAAAGTTCATGGTTTGTATTTGGTTTGTGATTGCACTTTTTCCTTTTGAGGAGGATAATCCTTTATCGTGTTTGTGGATGGTGTTCCACTTAACACCTTCTTCTTTCTTATTATACCAAAGACCAGTTTTTCCATAGGTTGGTATTTGACTGTTTGAGATCTTATCCAGGATGGTTGAGCTGTTATGGAATTTGACAATTGCTTTTGTCTTTTCATTCTTCTTTTTGAGGTTGATAACTTCCAATTCCAACATGTGACATATTTCTTCCTTTTAGGGCAACTAGATCTTCAAGTATTCTTCTATTTCTTTAGCTTTTTCAAGTTGAGTCTTTAGACTAGTGATCATTTCTTCACTCTCGTCCAAGAATTTTATGAATTTATTGGTTTTTTCATATGTCTTCAACTCTTCTATTTCTTTTGTTAGATCAAGAACTTTAGACTTCAATATTTTGTTTTCTTCATTGTTTTCTAGCTGAATCCGTTTGAGGTTGATGACTTCCAATTCCAGCGTGTGGCACAATTCTTCCATTTTAGTCAATTGGCTCTTCAAGGTTTCTTCACTTTCCTTAGCTTCTTCAAGTTGAGTCTTTATACTGTTGACCATTTATTTTGTTTCTCTAATTCTTCTGTGCATTTATTGAGTTTGTCATATTCCTTCAACTTGTTCATTTATTTTGTTAGATCAACAACTTTAGTCTTTAATCCATTGATATGTTCTTCTTTTTCTTCTAGATGAATCTTTTGTTCTTTCTCTTCATGGTTGTTATATTTATCTAACTGTTGTAGTAGCAACAGATTTTTCTTTTGAAGTTTCTCCAACTCTTCTAGAGTTCACATAGTTGTGTATTCAATATTGTCAAGAGATTCCAGATGAACTTCAATATATATACCATTTCCGGGTTCCATACGAATCTCTTCTAATGAAGCTATAAAATCAGTCTTAAGATTCAATATTTTTTCTTCAGTGATTACTGAGGTATGCATCAATTCCTTGATGGATTTGTATTTTTCATTGATGACTATGGATTGCATCAATTCCTTGTTCGAGTTGTCTTCTTATTTGATGACTGGGGATTGCAACAATTCCTTCTTTGAGTTGTCTTGTTTATTGATTACCGGGGATTGCATAAATTCGTTGTTTGAGTTGTCTTATTTATTGATGATTGAGGATTGCATGAATTCCTTGATTGTATTGCCTTATTTTTCTTTGTTTTGTACTTTACTTTGATAAGAACTCTCTAGATAGAGCCATAATAATTTAACAGAGGTGTAGTGTCCCATATTTTCTTTGATTCCGACTGACAATCCATTCTGGATTGCTTTTAATACCATTGAATTGTTTCTCTTTTCTTCTTTTGCATTTTTGGATTTGTTCGTTGAGGTAGTTAAGTACCAAGGCTTACTTACTACTCAGTCCCAAAATCCATATTATCTTGACTTTAGATATATTTTCATTCTTTCCCTCCTTGAAGAGCAATCTATTCCATCAAATAAAAGATATTGATTTATGGAGAGAGCCATTTGTTCATCCATTTGTGTATTTAGTAGGATCATTCCTCAAGTGATTAGATTATTTTTCCTTGAAGAGACCTTTCTCTGATACCAATTGTTCTCTTCATAACAATTGAAACCAACCTTAGTGAAGGAACCTTATTTGAAGCCAATTGTTGAAACACACACTGACACTGAGAGGGGGGGGGGGTGAATCAGTGTCTGGAAATTTTGGCTACTTTTAACACTTTCATAGATTAACTAGATTAACTGAATAAGATATGCAGTTCAATTAATTATTCATAAACATGTATAACACAAATTGTATGATGTAGATAAAATATCATTCTTTTATTTGTTTAACATGAATGAATACAAATAAAATCAATCCTTTAATATATTCAATTTTAATTGAATATGAGAGATCCAACTCTCTAATACAAGACCTGGCTTGTAGTTCTCAGATCCAACTGAGAAATGAGGAATCCAACCCTCATAACAAGAACTAATTTGTTGATCTCAGATCCAAGAGAGATGTGAGGAATTCAATTCTTGTGACAAGACTTGTCTTGTAAGCATGCACCAACCTTATAGAATGAAATTTGAATAAATTCATTATATATATATATATATATCCACCAAGACACATTCATAACAATATGTCCAATATTGACAATGATTGACATTCAATTCACCTTCATAACAATACATGAAATATTGACAATGATTCTCAAACCAATCAATCAATGAAAATTCACCTATTTATCAAGGTTGACATCAATGACAACCAAATTACCAACAGTATCCCCCTTTGTTATTGATGGAAACCTTAGCAAAAAAATCTTACTTCCCTTGTAAATTGTATTCTATATTTTGAGTCCTTTGAGTTGACTTTGTTTTACTTTCCACCACATATGCATTGATGACATGTTTGACCTTTCCCTTTCCTACTTCCAGACATTAATCCCCCTTTTCTCCTCCAGATTCTTCAAAAAACACTATTTTGTACATCTACACACCTTAATTACTATGAAAGTCTCATACTTATGTGTATCTTAATTTTCCTCAAAAAATAATATTTTGTGTATTTTCAAGTGGGGTCACGAGTTTACCTAGTTCTTGACCTCCTGTTGCTCGTACACAACTATTTGTAACCACTCCAACCAATTTTATATGGTATAAAATGAGCCTAATGCTAGAGGATAAGGAGAATTATACTTGAAGCAAGATAATGCTAGCAATTTATTATCCCATCTGCAAGCCCCTTATTCCCTTACTACTGATTCATTTCCTAATACCTGGAAACCCCTATTTATTTCCTTCCATTGATCCTTATATTTGGTCAAGAAGAATCCCATTTGTCTTGTTTGGTCCTGAACAATCATTGGAGTCGAAGGTTCTACCTATATTTAGTGGCCTTGGTGGAGGAATCCAGATCTAGGTTTCAGAGCAGTGCTCCCAACAGACGTTGGTTGTAATAATCTTATTTATCTTGTTAATTTAATGAAAATAATTGTCTTTCGTCCACTTCTAATTTGTTATTAAATGATTGTTTCAGTTAATTTCTAGTAATTTTGAATACTAATTAGCTTTAATTGTCATTTTCTTTACATTTATTTATTCAGATAACTACCTCCTTCTTGTAGCATCTTTTTCTATGCATGCGCCAGTAATTATAGAAAGGATTGGAGTTTTAGAGAAAATATTCAATGGTGGATCAACATCAAACATAGGATATAAGGTAATTCATTGTTTCTCTTTGCAAGGATCAATTAGTTAGTTATTTTATGCTTAACTACTTTCTCAGATTAAATTTTCTTTTCAAAGGTCCACACTCTATTGTGAATTTAACATATAGCCATACAGTATTTTCCCTATAGAAGAAATGGAACATTAGAGGATTTATATCCTCCTCTCATTGGACCACTCCATTCCACAAATGGTTTGGTCCTAGAATACAAGAAAGGCTCACTTTCGAGTGACAGGAACAATGGAGGAATAAGTCCCCCACCCCAGAGAACAATTTGCAAGGGAGTTGAAGAACTCCCTACCCAAAAGTTAAGATTCTGAGTGATTGGTTGAGAACTAGCCAAAACATTCTACATGTTTTGGCTAGTTCTCAACCAATCACTCACTCGACGAGTTAGAAACAAAATGTGATGATGGAATTTCACTCGAAGTCTGAGTGGACCTAATAATCAGTGGCACAAATCTATCGAACGACACAATCATCATGGATTGAGTCACGTTAGTCATTTGGGAAAAAGGGTGGGGAGGTGTAAGCCCCCCCAACTATAACTGAATTAGGGGTTGAATGGTACCCATACCTTGACACATTAGATGTTTCTCCAATAATAGACCACTGAATTGGATGGTTGTTAGTGTTATTCGACCCAAAATTCGGAATTTGCACTAAAACTAGATCATTTGGTCTAGTTGTTGAAGTATTCCAATGTCTAATGAAGCCTTTGGATTTGATATCCAAGATACAAGCAACCTCTAGTTCATAAGCATTCAATTCTATTCTCAATATAAAAAATATCCACATGACCAATCAATACAAAAGTACCAGATTGGTCTAGCATTGCATAAGAGGATATGACCTTTTGGAGGTGTGAATGCAATAAAATCATGGTACAAATTTTGGGAGGGTCATATGTATTCATTATTAATATGATATTTCTTGTGATTAGGTGACCCAGATATGCAATATGGGAAGAGGGAGAGAAAGGGAGGGAGGGAGAGAGCCAACAAGGGCCATCATTTTCATTTTTAACGACATTGTTTTCTCTTCCCCTTTTTCTCTCTCCTTCTCTCTCTCCCCCCCTCTTTCTCTTTTCCCCTCATTCTACCTCCCACTCTCTCTCTACCTCCTATTTCCCACTATGCCATCTATTCTTTTGAGAACCTTAAGCCATCTTTCTACTAATGGAGCCCTTGGACTTGAGGGGATGGTTATTATGGGATGGAGCCATTCCCTGCCACCTAAAATCTATGTACATGTTTCATTCCATTAATGAATCTTATCATAAGTCAAGGGGGTAAGGGGGATACGTTAGGTACAAAATATTTTTAAGGATTTCTCACTTTACCTCTCTCTAATTCCCTCCCCCCTCTCTCTCCCCCCCTTCCTCTCACTTTCTCTCTATCCCCCCTCTCTATATCCCTCTCTCTCACTCTCACACTCACACTCAATCTATCTATCCATCTTTATCTCTCCCCCCTCTCTCTCTCCCACTCTTTATATTTCCTCCCTGTTATACCTCCCTCTCTCTCTCTCCCTCTCACTCTCAAACACTTTTCTACTCTCTCTCTCTCTCTCTCTCTCTCTAGACCTATCGAAATTTGTCTCACACTTTCACACACTCTCTCTCTACCCTTTTATTTTTCTTCCTCTCTCTCCCTCTCAAACTCTGACGCAACACCCCAGCTCGACAAGGTCTGCTTGACCTCCTGGCCTATGGATCTTCCAAATTCCCTTGAGCCGATATGGCTCTTTGATCCCCAGCTTGAATAGTCAACACATATAACCACAGGTCCTTCTATAAGTCACACCCACACGAACAAGTGCTAGGTGTAAACCTCCACTCCTCATGATGACTAGCGTGACCACAGACTTAACCCTAAAATGGAGCATCACAATTTCCTGTATTGAGGATTTCAGTTACAAGGCACCCTAACTCCTCCAAGTCCCAAAATCCCGAAATGGGATAACAATATTTATCTTCTCCCTTAATTTCTTCTGATGTGACCCTCGGTTGTGACCTGGGGCCCAACCTTAAAGAACGTTGGGATTTCGTGTATCGGGTATTTGTGATCTAGGTTATCTCCCTTCGTCTGATAGACAAAATCACGATATTTTGTTGCCATAGATCGATGGTCCAAATTCTACCCACGATCAACGATCTAGATTGTGTTGGGATTTCACGTATCACGACTTCTGGGTAGTTGTTTCCTCCACACTCCTGATTCCCTAAATGCCTAAATATCAAAGCGCCAGATCAACGACTCTCATTGATACAAATCTGACCGCTTCTATCTCTCCTGATCTTGCGAGTGTTGAAAGACACTCAATCATATTCTCTCTGCTTATTTACTAGATCCAACAGTTCACGAAAAATTGGTGTTTCTTCCTCCATGAATTTCAACCGTCTGTTCATATTTTTTATAACTCTTGCCAAATAACTTGGCACCCTTCCTTTTGCGTTTTCCTTCAGTGAGGAGACTTCAACCCTCATCTTTCCTTCGAAATATTTAAAGTCTCTATCCCTCTTGAGCTTGGTTCTTGCTGCAAGCTCAATGATTCTAAAGGATTCTTGCCCACACTCCTTGTGACCTTCATGATAATCAATGATTATCTGATATCCTCTACCTCTTCATACTCCTTGTGACATAAGTTCTTCAACCACTCACTTGGGTTGGAAAATTCTAAGGCTTCAACCAGCCTGAACACACCTTGCATGGCTCTGCGCTATACTTGCACTTCTATTGGTATAATAAAAACGATATCCCTCCTGATCTTTTCTGAGATAAAATCGGAACCTTGTCAATGCACTCCTTGTAGACTTTCACTGCACTCCTTGCAGGAATTCTCAGGAAGAGAAACAATTGACACTTACACTCTCCCTCTCACAAACTTCATACATTCAACATGAAATCATGGATACACACATAACATTGAAACAAATGCAAACATAGTATATAAACAAACTGTGAACATACCATTCAATAGATGCAAACAGTGACCATAACGACACCATGAAATCAGATCAAAGCATTCTTATATTAGTTCAAGTGCTTCTGTACATGGATTCAATAGAAACAATTATCTTCTCATACAACCTCTACAATTTTTGTTCTTCTCTACTCTCTTATGCTTCTAACTACTATGAGAATAATAATACAATATAATACATATGAGGGAGATTTTTCGAGTTTTCCCTCCTACAACCTGAAACTATCTAATCAAAATTAAAGCCTACATCTACTTTACATTCATTTTATTAATTGCCTACAATCGGAAGATGAGAGAAAATGATTAATATCTGTGTTGCAATCTCCAAACCATAAAAGAAAATATATCTTTCCAGATATTACATTTAATATTTCATCTTTTTACATTTCAAAATGTCTTCAAAATGCACGCTGGTGCATATCCAACTGTTCTCCACATGCACTTGCTTGTGATTCTCCTACAACATACTCCTTTGGATGAAAAATTCATGGACTCTTGTCCATGAGCTCTTGCACTATGTTTCCATGTTTCTGGATATCCGCTTCACTTTCCCAACTGGCATCCTCAATTGGGTGTCCCTTCCATTTTACCAAATACTCAAGATATATATTTCTCTGGGATTTCTTGCTAACTCTCTGATCAATGATATTTTCCATCTGTGGCTTCTCATCTACAGGCATCTATTTAACCCACTGAATTTCCTTTCGATTCTCTTCTCCTCCTTCTTCATCTTCTCTATAAGGATACACATCTTCTACGTTGAATATGGGCGATATTCCCACACCATATGGCAATTCTATTTCATAATCATTTGCCTCAAATATTCATAAAATCCTACACGACCCTATCTTTTTCATCTTCATCTTATTGTATGTTCCCCTTGGGAATATTTCTTTTCTGAGGTACACTAAGACTAAATCTCCCACTTCAAATTGAAGATCTCTTTTGTGTTAATCTTCTCTTTGCTTGTATTCCTGGTTGGAATTCTGCAATCACTCTTTAATCTTATTGTGGATCTCTTGCATATTTTCTTCAAAGTCTTCTTCTCCAACACTTTTGAACTCATTCTTCTCTAAGTCTCTCAACTCAGATACTCCTCTTGGCTGCATTCCATACATTATTTGGAATGGTCTATGTCCCGTGCTCCAGTTAGGTGAGTCAATATATGAAAATTCCACTTGTGGTAGAATATGATCCCACTGATCATGATGGTTAGCTACTAAACTCCTCAATAAGTCCCCCAAACTTCGATTTACTAACTCAGTCTATCCATCCATATGAGGGTGATATACTAAGCTAAAAGATAAATCCGATCCCAGCATCTTCCATAGTGCCCTCCAGAAATGAGAAACAAATTTGGTATCCCTATCTGAAACAATACTCTTGGATAAACCATGAATTCAAAAAAATTCCCCTAAAAACAAATTTGCAATGTGTGTTGCATCACTGTTTTTATGACATGGAATAAAATGTGCCATTTTTGATAATCTATTGACTACCACAAATATTGAATCACAACCTCTCTTTGTCCTCGACAGTCCTAACACAAAATCCATGCTTACTGCATCCCATGGCCTCTCTGGTGCTGGAAATGGTTGATACAACCTTGTATTCTGTCTTTTCCCCTTTGTGTGCTGGAAAATTCTACATCTCCTAAAAAAATTATTGGCATTCGTCCTCATCCCTGGATAATAATAGAAGTTGTTTAGTTGCACAAATGTTTTATCATGGCCAAAGTGTCTAGCCAATCCCCCACTATGTTTTTTCTTCAAAAGGTTTTCTCTCATAGAACTCTTCGGGATACAAAACTTATTTCCTTTGAATACCAATCCATCCTGAATCACGTATTCGATCCATTTTATCCTGTCCCTTAAAACATGATTCTCACATCCTTCATAAGCATCCTTGAAATTTGAATCATCTCTGTACATTTCCTTAAGTCTATCAAAAACTAATGTCTTCACACGAAACTCCTACATAATCAAACATTTCCTGCTCAATGCATTAGCAACCTTGTTAACATGCCCAGAAATGTTCTATATAACAAAAGTAAAGTTCTCCATAAATCCAACCCATTTTGCATGTTTTTGGTTCAATTTCTCCTATCTAGTTACAAATTGTAAAGCATGGTTGTCGCTATACAAAATGAACTCCTTCGGAACCAAGTAGTGCTTCCATTTCTTCATCGCTTGTATGACTGCATAAAACTCTTTATCATACGTGGAATATTTCATCTTGGTCTCCTTTAGCTTCTCACTGAAGTATGCAATTGGTCTATTGTCTTGACTTAAGACTACTCCAATCACAAATCCACTCATGTCACATCTCACTTGAAATGTTTTACTGAAGTTTGGCAGAACCAGAACCGACTGTTCAGTTATCTTCTCCTTTAACAACTTGAAACTTTTCTCTGCTTCCTCTATCCAATGAAAATATTTATGTCTTTTCTTGACTGTCTCCATCACTGGTGCACTAATTCCACTAAAATTTCAGATGAACTTCCTGTAAAAACTGGCTATTCCATGGAAGCTTCTGACTTCAAATATATTCCTCGGTGATGGCCATTCTTTGATTGCTTTTACCTTTTCAGGATCCATCTTCAACTCATTCTAAGAGATCACAAAACCCAAATAAATGAGCTCTGTCTTCATGAAATATGATTTCTTCATATTTATCAACAACTTATCTTACTGTAACCTCCTCATCACTAAAGCTAAATGTCTCAAATGTTCCTCCTCAGTCTTACTGAAGATTAGTATATAATCAAGATACACTTTTTAATTTTCCAATGAAATCTTTCAAAACTTTGTTCATCAATCTCATGAAAGTACTTGGTGCATTCATCAAGAAAAACAACATGACAAGCCATTCATACAATCCTTCATTCATCTTGAATGTTGTCTTCCATTCATCACCTTCCCTCATTCTAATCTGATGATATCTTCTTTTCAAATCAATTTTTGAAAAAAAAAAATCCCCACTCAAGCAATCCATCAAGTCATCCATCATGGATAAAGGAAATCTATACATGATGGTGATTTTGTTTATAGCCCTTGAGTCTATACACATCCTCCCTCCACCATATTTCTTTGGACTCAATATTTCTTTGATCAACCCGTTGTCCCTCAAATCATGGACTTGCTTCTTGACCTCTTCATTCTCATGCGGCATCAATATTTACGTCGCTTTGTTTGGAAAACTCTCTCTTGGTATAAGGTCAATGTGATGGCTTATACTTATGATGGGTGGAATTTAACAAGGTAAATCATCCACCACTATATCAGTGAAATTCTCAAGCAATTTTTGAATTTCCTCAGGTAGATCATCCATCGAAGTACTGGTCAAGATGACTCTAGGTTTTCTTACCACAACAAAATACATTTCTTCACCCTTCTTGACATCATCCATAATTTCCTTCCCACTCATGAGAAGTATAATATTGCTTGCTTCTTCTTTCACCTTCTTGTCTTCAATTGGAAGCAAGATATGCATCCTACCATTCTTCTCCATGGTATATGTATTCTTTCCTCCATCATGAATAACATTTCTTTCATATTTCCAAGGTCTCCCCAACAAAATATGACAAACATCCATGGGAATAACATCACATAATATCTCATCTCTTTAACCCCGTATCTTAAATTCAACTAAACATTGTTTAGTGACTGTTACATGATTTCCATTTTGCAACCACGAGACTTTATATGGACTTGGATGTGCAACTGTCTCCAATTCCATTTTCTCCACCATCTCCGTGGATAATAAATTATCTGTGCTTCCACTATCCACTATCACCTTTCATACCCTATCCTTGGTCTTGCAAGTAGTTATGAACAAACTGTTCCTCTAGACTAGATTCTCCACCTCCTTCTTTGGCTTCAAGAGAATTTTCCTCATCATTAAGGATCTTTCATATTCTGCATGTTCTGCATCAACATTTCACCTTTGCGCTTCCAAAATGTGAGCTTCACCTCCTCCATATATTTTTCTATCGGGACATTCCCAAGATTTGTGTTCGATATTTCCAAGGAAAAAACGCTTTATTTCACCTCCTCTACCTCTTCCTCTTTCTCTTTCTCACAAAAAAGTGTTCCGATCGACATATTGTTTTCCTTGTGAACTTCCTCCCCTTTCTGGGTGATTATGAAGTTTCTTTTCTTCATCCTTGGGCTTCTGTACTCTACCTTGGCCAACTACTTTGCCTCTACTCTGACTTCTACCTCTGCCCTTTTGACCTTGCTTTCGGTTCAATTTATCTATTGCCTTCAGACCAATATGATAAGGATCTTCCACATTTATGATTGTCACCATGCTCATTTCATCATGAATCTCATATCTCAGGCCATTCATGTATATAGCGACCTTTTCATCATCACTCTCACAATGAACAACTCTAATGTTTATCCTGTAAAACTCTTCTATGTACTCCTTCACTATCTTCCCTTTCTGTCTCAAATTATACATTCTTCAGAATAGATTAATTTGGTAATCTCTAGGTATGAATTTGGATTTCATCTTGGTGACCATCCTATCCCAGATCTTAATTCTTTGTTTTCCTTTGCAACACCTATCATCCTACAGTTCATCCCACCACAGTGTTGCATGTACTTTCATTCTAGTGACAACATGTTTTACTTTATTGTCTTCCTCGATATATTCATAATTGAAGTATTTATCCAGATCTCTAAAACATCTAGCAGCTCCTCAACGTCTAGGTTTCCTTCATACATCGGGATATCCAGTTTTTCTCTGGACCCTATTCTTCCAACAACTTTGAATAGATGTTCCTCTGCAGTATCTTCAACTGCAACCTACTCTTCTGGTCTTCCTTCATTCTCACTTTTAGCCTCACTGACATCTCCTATATCAATTGTTCATTTCTGTGTTGTCTCCATAGCATCCAATTCAGTACAAATTTCTCTCATTTCCATCTCCACAACTGGAATGGGCATTGGTTGCTCTTGATGTCTTCTTGGTGGCATTGTTTCAATTTGTCCACATAGAATTCACAACACAATTGTCCTCTATCTTCCCTCTATAAAAAAAAAAGGTTGTCATCTCTGATACCACTTGATGCAACACACCATCTCGGAAGGGTCTTCTTTACCTCCCAACCTATGGATCTTCAAAATTCCCTTGAGATGAAATGGCTCTTTGATCCCCAACTAGAATCTTCAACACATATAACCATAGGTCCTTCTAGAAGTCACACCTACATGAACAAGTTCTAGGCATAAACATCCACTCCTCATGACCACTGGCGTGACCACAGACTCAACCCAAAAAGGGCACGTCACAATTTCACGTATCAGGGATTTCAGTTATAAGGTACCCCGACTACTCCAAGTCCCAAAATACTGAAATGGGCTGACGATCTCTAGATCCTCCCTTAATTTCTTATGATGTGACCCTCGACTGTGACCTGGGGCCCAACCTTGGAGCGCATCAGGATTTCACATATCGGGGATTTGCGATGTGTCTTATCTCCCTTTTCCCAATAGCCAAAATTGCAATATTCCATTGCCACAGATTGATGGTCCAGATTCTTCCCACGATCAACGATCTAGATCATGTCGTGATTTAGTGTATCACGACTTCCAGGTAGTTGTTTCCTCCACACTCCCAATTCCCAAAATGCCTAAATATCAAAGAGCTAGATCAAAGACTCTCGTTGATCCAAATCTGATGGCTCCTATCTTTCCCGAGCTTGCGAGTGTTGAAAGACACTCAGTCTTATCCTCTCCGCTTATTTACTAGATCCAACGGTCCATGGAAAATCGATGTTTCTCCCTTCGAGAATTTCAACCGTCCATTCAGATTCTTGATAAATCTTGCCAAATAACTTAGCGCCCTTCCTTATGAGATTTTTTTCTGCGAGGTGACTTCGACCCTATTCTTTCCTTCGAACTCTTCGAAGTCTCTATCCCTCTTGATATTGGTTGTTGCTGCAAACTCAAGGATTCTAAAGGATTCTTTCCCACACTCCTTGTGGCCTTCACGAT
>SNQJ01S0016144.1:428725-443524 GCA_010110895.2 Picea sitchensis
TGTGTGATAGTGTGAGAGGGAAAATCATCCAGAGATTCAATCTGTAGTACAAGTCACTGCCGTGGGTTACATGTGGTGTCTTATTTGTATTGCATTTATTTTTTCTCTTGTAGTCTACATCCTAGGTATGATGCACATCTCCTCAGTTGCATCCTTTATTTCGTATTTATACACATATTGTACTTTCTTTCACAATGTAATGTCCCTCAACCCAAATAAGGTCCATTACGTATGGAAATACTCATAAATTAAATTTTTTCTATGCTAACTAATTTCCTATAGCTTACTAGCTATAAATTACTAGCTATGCATTACACACGAGTTTAACTATTCTAATACCATTAATAAAATGAATCTACAAGATGTTAAATTAATACATGAATACAACTCATAACTCTCTATAGAAAAATATAAATCAGTATCATACATAGAGTTCATGCACAACATTAAAACTCATAATGCAACCATAACATAGATAAAACATTTATATTTTCACAATAGTTGTGTAACTAGTTGTTTGGGATGGATGTTCCACCCAAACATAGAATTGTTGTTCCAAATATAGATAGAAAGTCTCCCCCAGGCTGGGGCTGGAAATATACAAAAGAGGGTTGTCTCTTATTGTCTACTCATAGCTTACAAATCCCACAACCCACTAGTATTCTCCTACAGCTATCCCTATTTTCTACCAACTTTTTTCCTCTCGACCTACCCAACCCAAGGAATGTAGCCCTTCACTGCTCTCAATTCATCGAGAATCACATTCATTTATCAGGTTATCTGAGGTATATGTAACCAAGAATATCTTTACTGGGAAACTCAAGGGAACTCACTACTAGGAAAACAACAACAATCACTTGCTATTATAGTGTAACACCCACAAAAGTTCACTCTTTAGGCATGACGACCTGGCTTGTAATACCTTGGTTTTGAGTGCCCATATTAATCATGTATTTTTTTAATTTGATGAAAGGCGAGAGTGCCTAAACAATTAAAAGGGGCCAAAGTTCCTAGGAAATGTAATATTTTGAACATTGCAAATAATAAAATACATCATTGGATGCAATATGGACAAGGATAGAGTTATAGGGGGATATGTTTCCATGAGAGAGGGGGATAAAGGGGATAAGTATTTTATTATATTTTATTTAACAATATTAGTTGTAATTGAGAAAAGTAGTTACATGAGCTTCTTCGGGGGAAAGTCATGTGGTTCTTGACTTCATGTAATTATATAAACACTTTTTGTGGGATGTTTTGGGGTTCAATCATTCATTCATTATTATTCATTCATCATTCCTCATTAATTATTGTTCTTGGTTGGGATATGGGGATGAATTGTTGAGTAAAGAAGCCATTTTTTTCTAGTTGTAGTAATTACTAGTGTATTCTAGCCATGAATTGGTTCTTTTATTCTTGAGATGCATTGGTATGTGATTACCTTGTTCACAACTACAAATCATGAGAGTCCCAACATGGAGATTCTTTTGCANAGAAGCCATTTTTTTCTAGTTGTAGTAATTACTAGTGTATTCTAGCCATGAATTGGTTCTTTTATTCTTGAGATGCATTGGTATGTGATTACCTTGTTCACAACTACAAATCATGAGAGTCCCAACATGGAGATTCTTTTGCATATGCATTGGAGCCCTTGAAAGAAGTGGATAGCTCGAGGGACTGCATGGAAATGAAGGGGGTTCATTGTCTTTGGGTGGTTGAAGATGAAGAGAAGAGAGTTGGTGTACTTTGGATTGTTGTGTATTGAGAAACCCATGAGAGCTTGAGTGTTTATTGGTTTTGGAAGTTGAGTATCACTCTGCAACTCATCCTTGTGAATTCATAGCCTTGTCTCGAGGGTGACCTGTTGTTGAGATTTGGAACAACAATGTCTAAGGTTGGGTGGAATTCCCTTGGTCTGTAGCCAGTTAATGATTGTTTGTTTTTAAGATAAGTGCTCTCTATCATGATTTCCTCTGCTTGTACATTTATTTTTGTTGTGTATTAATTATTATCTCTGGTATATGTATTTAATGTTCCTACCTGGTGTTTACCTTTGTGTATGGAATGATTAAGTATTCTTCTTAATTCTAGCATGAATCTTGATTATTGCATGTGTGTTTATTGCATTTCTTTTATGATTCTTTATTAATTAAATTCTATAAGAATTCAAAATTGGTTCAAGAAGTGCAATTTGAAGTAGCGTGACCTAGCCTAGTGGTGGATACATACGTTACATGGATCATCAATATTTTTCTCTGAATATGCTCCAACAATGCTCCAATCTGCTCGAGAATTCGCCTGTCATGGTTGCTCAAGCTCCGAGCTCTTGTTTTATGCTCTCTCCTTGTTGTTTATGAAAAAAATTGACTATCTAAAACTGTTGTAGCTGCCCATACAAATTTTATCTATTTGGATTAATTACTTGACTTACTCTCTTCCCCAAGATGATCTAATAAACCCCCATGTGTTACACATTATTTTCGTCATCCCCATGATCGTTAATGATGTAAGCCTATTTGTTTCCTTTAGAAGGGTAAATGGCTTGAATTCCTGAAGAAATAAGGGAGAAGAACTTTCCTTGAGAGAAGAAGTTGTATTTTCCTTTGTAAAAACCCTATTTTGGAGGATTTTTGCGGGCTGCACCATAGCTAGGGTGCGGAAATGCCTGATTTCCGTAAAATTCACTATAGCTATGGCGCAGAGTTTCTGCAGGCTTCACTATAGCTAGGTCGCGACATCCTTTGTACATGGGAAAAATGGGCATTTTCTCGATGCTTATAGAAGGAGAAGATTCTATGGTGAGGTGGCCTACAAATGGTTTGGATCTTACTCGATTTCGTGATTTAGTGGGATCATCCTAACCTCATCACATTATCCTCTTCATCTTATAAAAGGAGAGGAACTCTCATGGAGAAATTTATCTTGATTGGGTTGGAAAGTTCTTGAGCCTTTGAGATTAGTTGAATTTGGCTTGGAATTATTAGCTTAGTTAGAGTAGCTTTGAGCTTTTCTTTGTCAATATAGATATCATATCTATAGTCTCAGAATCCATTGGAGAAATAATTTTATGGGAACCAAGAGATCATTGGAAGGAACCTTACGACATCAAGGCATCCAGTTGTAATCTCTCTTCCTATTATTAATATAATACAGTGGCATCTTTCTTTCCTATAGAATTATCTTTATTTTATTGCATAATTCCTTGATCATATGCATAGTTTGTCATTGAATATACTTTACTAATTTCACTTTGGTTGGTTTGTGTTTCACTACAGGATCAGTATCACAAGAGCACTGGAGAGAAACAAGAACAACAAAGACATAAGGAAGCGACACTTAAAGGTATGCCTCTCGTCTTTTGTTCGGTAGTAGATTCGATGATTAGAGCCTAGGGAAAGCACCATGTCCTGTCGTGTTTTGTTCTAGATCTACGTGGATCTAGGGAGATCAAATTATGTCCACATTTACCGATTTACCCGTTAACAAAATTGGTGACTTCGAATAAGAAGAAGAAGAAAAGGAAGAAGAAGAAGAAGAAAAATAAGCAAGGATCCACACTTCCAACCACTGCCAAACATGTTGGAAAGAAACCAGTTACTGTTAATCGTTCTAGGAGTGTTGATGATGCCAAGAAAACCAAAAAAACTCGTAAGCCCAAGTACCCTTGCAGGATTTGCAAGGGTAGCCATCTTCTTAAGGATTTTCCCTGGTCTATCCAAGGTTATAGTAGCATGGTCTACACACCCTCACCAGGCCTTGTCGTTAGCCTTTGAACAACATGTTGATGACCTTCTGTCAATTAGTCATGATATAGTTGGGAAGAAGAAAAGTAGAGCCAAGTTCCCATGTACGTTATGCAAAGGACGTCATATAACTCATCTTTTCCCTCATATGGAAGAAGCCTCGAAATTCCTGGAAGACATGACGTTTCCACAACCTCAACTTCCAGTTTCTTATCGCAAGCTTACTCTCGACCCACATGTAGTTGATGGAATGATTAATCCAACCCCTTCGTCGGTCAATTTGGTTGATCATGTCGTTAACCTGGCCATGTCCCTAGTTGAACCAGATGACAAAGTGGTTGATCCAATCCCATCCTTGGTCGACCCCACTCTCCCGTTAGAGAGTGAAACCCAAGTGGTTGATTCAATCCCATCCTCGATCAATCCCACTCTCTCGTTCTAGAGTGAATCCCAAGTGGTCGATCCATTTCCACCGGTCGACCCCATTCTCCCCTTAGAGAATGAAACCCAAGTGGTTGATTTGATGGCATTATCAATCGATCCTACTCTCCCGCTCGAGAGTAAACCTGATACTGCCCATGTTTTTATCGTTGATACAGACTCTACCATGACGGGGGGTATTCCTCCTCCTCCTGTGAAACCCCCTCCAAGTAATGAGGCCATCCGTTTGATTGGGGTGTGCTAATCAGACCTCGTCTTCCCTCTCACATTTCTTTCTAGATCACAGTGCAAGTTTGTGGTCAGAATGTTCCTCAGACACTAATAGATGAAGGTGCGTCCGTTAGCATTTGTCCTCTTTTTCTTGGCAAGATTTGGGTTGTCCTCAACTTTCTCCAGTCACGTAGAATATGTTATATTTTAATAGAAGAACCATTCAACCTTTAGGGACCCTTCCTCAGTTTCCTGTAACTTTGGGAGGGAAAAATGTCTTTATTCATGTCATGGTAGTCCAAGACCCCTTGGATTTTTCTTTATTCCTTGGGCAAGATTATGTCTATGCCATGAAAGCTATTGTGTCAACTCTCTTTTATGAGATATATTTCCCGCACGATGGAAGAATGGTGACTATTGATCAACTTTCCTTCATTGGTCTTGATTAAATTACCTCCCTTAGTGGTTCTTATATGTAGAAGGTATCACCCCCACCACATGTTAATTATGTGGCTTTGTCTCCCATGACTTTAGCTTCTGATGATTTGGATCCAGTAGTTGACATGGTGATCTCTTTGATTGGGATTTTAGAGCTTGATCTCTTTACCCCTATCGTGACCCTTGACATGTGTTCCTTCAAGAGTGTATTTCTTCTGTCCAGTGAAGATCTCTTGGAATCCATGACCAAGTTTTTTCCTTTGACATGGTGTCCTTTAGAATCATTGTCCTCTTGGAAGCCATGATCAAGAAGAGGATGAACATGATTTTCTGATTTCAAGCTCATTAGAAAATGAAACCATCTTTGAGCATAGTTTTTTGATTTCAAGCTCATTAAAAAATGAAACTAGTTATGAGGATATTTTTTTGCGTCTTTGTGGAAACCTCGTTAAAAAATGAAACTCAGGTTATGAGCATAGTTCTTCTCCTATGTCAAGCTCATAAAAAAATGAAATAGTTTCCCCCCTCTATTTTTGAGTCAAGTCCTTCATCTAGAATTTGAAGTTTCATTTCATCCACTTTTGTCGTTGGACGAAACAAAGCTTGGGGGGAAATACTTTTAGGCTCTGGACTTCATGATGAAGTAGAGATGCTAGTTTCTTAAGCTGGGGGCTAAGTACCAACCATTCCTTGGGAAGTCCCAAGCATAGTTTTTACTTTGGTTCAAGCTTGTGTAAAAATGAAACCACCTACCTCAAGCATAGTTTCCTCTGGTTCAAGCTTGTGTAAAAATAAAACCAGGTCCAAGCATAGTTTTGTTTAGCTTTTAAGCTTGTGTAAAAAATAAAATCTATCCCAAGCACAGTTTTATTTTGTTTTAAAGATTACATAAAAATGAAAACAGTCCTGAGCTTAGTCTTTGTTCTTTCTCATGCTCGTAAATACATGAGAATAAGTTATTGAGGTTAGTCTTTGTTCTTTATCATGCTCGTAAATCAATGAGAATGTAACTGGGTATACTTTTATCACTTTTTCGGACTCGTAAAGGTTATACGAAAAAGGAACCCACTGGAGTTCCCTTTAAGATCTTTTTAGACTCTCTAAAAATGAAAATATTGCCGAGCGACCTTGTTATTTTCACATTCGTTAAGGTATTTGAAGAAAAAGTGTGTTGAGCGATAATTTATCTCTTTTTTGGTCTCCTCAGACTACTTTACGAAAAAGGAACTGGGAGAGTTCTCCTTAAGTGTTTTTCATACTCTCAAAATATGAAAAACCCCTCAGTTTTCTATCTTTGGACTCATTAAACAAACATCGAAAGACCCACATGGGACTGAACCACTCCTTCTTAGGGTTTGTTAAACATACTCCGAGGGACTCATCTGAAACATGAGTTTACATTACAATCATATGTTATCCTCCTCAATCTTGTGTAAAAATAAAGAGGTACTCGCCAGAAATGGTCGGGGRAAAATTGGGAAAGAAATGTGTATAAATTTGTATTTCATGGAAGAGTCACCTTTGAACATGACACTCTTTCACTCGCTTTGTGTCTAGGTTGGAAAATATTCTTTTCTCTTGGTCATAATCATTTATAAGATTACTAATTAGTATGTGATCCCTATTGTTGAGTCAGTGTTTCCAAGAAAGTTGTCATGTCGACAATATGTTCAAAGAGACGTTCGACCTAGAAAGCCTTCTATTGCATCAGCCATTTCTGCATTCCTTAAGCCTTCTATCGCATCAGCCATCCCTGAGTCAATCCTGAATAACTTGTTACTCTGATGTACATCAAATATTGTTACTTGTTTCGTATCATTGATGGAGGATACATTAAGGCCTTCCTGTGACGAGTCTTTTCCCGTCGACCTCAAATCATTATCCAGGAATCAGACTTAGAAACCAATTGCTACCTTGGAACCTGCATGCCTCAATGACAGATTTCCTTGCTTTCAACAATGAGTTTTCATTATTGACCCTTGATCGAGAGATTCCGTTGAGTGTTTGACTTCATCTCATCAATTTGCATTCGTTGGATTGTACTAGAGTACCTTGGGAGTCATTGACATTAATGGTGATTTCCCTCGCACTTATTAACGGTTCTCATCATTGACCGGTAATCAAGTGGTTTCTACCATGTTTGACTTCAACAAATCTATTCACATGGTTAGATTCGTACTATAGAGTGGTGGATATGAAGACCCTGAATCTTTTCTCACAGTTTCATGTTAGGTTGGAGTATATTCAGTTTGTACTGTTGCATAGATCCACATTGTATGTCTCATGGATATGTTCAAATTTCAGTCTTTAACACATAGATCCACAATGTATTTTTGGTGGCTATGTCAGAGTTGAGTCATATTGGCATGGATCCACGGTGTATGTTTGGTGGCCATGACCTGTATTACTTGACATGGATCTTCGCATGTCGGCATTTATGCTTTGAGTCATTTGTATTATGAGTATGGGAATGCCTACCTCAGTGATGATATATTATTGTACTATGTTTCCTTGTTTGTTGACAGGTTTTCGATCGACGTGTTCCTTGTTCCCTACACACACTCGAAAAAGTATTTCAGCTATCACTATGTTCTAACTTCATACTTTGGGGGGCTCTCTGTTACACATTATGTTCATCATCCCCATGATCGTTAATGATGTAAACCTATATGTTTCCTTCAGATGGGTCAGTGGCCTGAATTCCTAAAGAAAGAAGGAAGAAGAACTTTCCCTCAGAGAAGAAGTTGTATTTTCCTTTGTAAAAAGCCTATTTTGGAGGATTTTCGTAGGCTGCACCATAACTAGGGTGCGGAAATGCCTAATTTCCACAACCTGCACTATAACTAGGGTGCGGAGTTTTCACATGATGCACTATAGCTAGGTTGCGGTGGCCTTTGTACGTGGGAAAAATGGGCATTTTCTCGATTCTTATAGAAGAAGAAGCTTCTATGGTGAGGTGGCCTCCGAATCATTTGGATCTTACTCTCTTTCATGATTTAGTGGGATCATCCTAACCTCCTCACCTTATCCTCTTCAACTTATAAAAGGAGAGGAACTCTCATGGAGAAAATTAGCTTGATAGGGTTGGAAAGTTCTTGAGCCTTTGCGATTAGTTGAATTTGTCTTGGAATTATTAGCTTAGTTACAGTGGCTTTGAGCTTTGCTTTGTCAAGATATATATCAGATCTATAGTCTCATAATCCATTGGAGCAAGAAGTGTGTGGGAAGCAAGGGATCTTTGGAAGGAACCTTACGACATCAAAGCATCCGGTTGTAATCTCTCTTCCTATTATTAATATAATACAGTTGCATGTTTCTTTCCCATAGAGTTATCTTTATTTTATTGCATAATTCCTTGATCATATGCATAGGTTGTCATTGAATATAATTTATTGCTTTCACTTTCGTTTGTTTGTGTTTCACTGCAGGATCGGTATCACAAGAGCACCGTAGTGAACGAGGAACAACAAAGACATAAGGAAGATACACTTAAAGGTATGTCTCTTGTCCTTTGCTCGGTAGTAGATTCGATGATTAGATCCTAGGGAAAGCGCCATGTCCTCTCGTGTTTTGTTCTAGATCTAGGTGGATCTAGGGAGATCAGTTTATGTTCGCATTTACCGATTTACCCATTAACACAATGCTCCTAATAACTATGGGTTGTGACTTATCACACCCACCCTCTTACATGTATTTAATGATTGGATTTGGGAACACTTAATAAAAAAATTAGAAGGTTCATATACCAATAGAAATTTTAGGAAGTGGGTTAAATTAATAGACATGGTTAATTCCCCCTTGGAACCCTCTCTGAGATATTCTCTTGGACCCTCCCCTCTCTTGTGTATTTTCATCCCCCATCTCTCTCCATGTCCCCCAACAACTAGTATGACATTTTATTATTAGAATTTAGAAATACAATTCACATATACATTGCTTGGTCGTGGCTAGACATTATACCTACATTAAGCATTAATTAAAATGGGGATTATAGTGGGGACAATAAATTCCCCCTCCCATGCAATTCTTCACCTTCCTCGGTGCACTATATGTCAATATACATGCACAAATTAAATCATAATACTAAGAAATACAATTTCTACAATTTTTACAACTCCAACAGCAGTTCCAAACAAAATTGCATGTTCCTCTCAACCTGTTGACCCAAGGAATATACCCCATTCAATATTCTCAACCCATTGCGATATACCATTGTTTTATCAGGGCCTCTAATGTAGGTTGGTTAGGGCTATGAGATGTGGTTTCTGAACTCTAACTGCTCAAAATGGAGTCTTGCATTCTTATATTTTATTTTCTTCAAATTTGTCAAAAACTTGTGGGTATTCTTAGTGCATATTTTGTTTTTTATCCCATGTAGCATATTTAGTACTATAGTAGGTTCATTGAACCTTTACCAACCCTATGGATTTGTTCCTGAGCAATTTGACTTCCCGGCCCACGATGCATATTGGTTCCACACTGAAATCCCCTTCATGTCCCACCTAGATCACAATCCAATAAATTATGTGGTTAGAGATAGGAACATACTTGTTTAACAATGACACATGAAATACATTATGAACTCTCATGGATACCGGCAATGCTATCATGTATGCAATTGAACCTATATTTTTCTAGGATTTCAAAAGGTCTACAATATCTTGCTACCAACTTTGGGAAACTTCATAATCTTAACAAACTTCTTTTCTCCTTCACTTTTAAAAAAACATGTCCTCCCACTTAAAAATATATGAAAACTATGTTCTTTTCTACATAACGTTTCTTCCTACACTCGACATCCTTTAAATTCTCCTTGATCTTTTTCATCTTCTCTTCCATTTCCTTCAAAAAATATGGCCCAATAAATTCTCTGTCTGTTCGGTTATCCCAACTCACTAATGTGTTATACTTCTTGCCATCCAATGCCTCAAATGGACTCATTTTTAGTGAGGCCCAATATCCATTATTATAAGAAAATTCCATTAAGTGGATATAATCCTCCCACTTTTATGGATGGTTCATCACATACATTATGAGCATGCCTTCAATTAGTCTATTAGTCTTATTTGTTTTCCCATTTCACTCTTGGTGATACATCCTACTGAGATTTATATTTGTCCCAAAACCTTTAAACAAACCCTTCCAAAAATTGGATGTAAATTTTGGATCTCTTCTTGAAACAATTTCCTTAGGCACTTGTTGATGCCTCGAAAAACTCATGGCAGTCAACATGGAGAAATCACCCAATCAAGGCCCCAATTAGGCTTATACTCATTTGGTATGATGATTCTCACCGATATGTGGGCCCGATTTCCACTAAGGGAATTTTCTCCTTGAAAGAGACTTCCATTAAATCTCTTCTAAGATATTATGAAGAAAAATAAAGAACTAATATAACTTTATTATAAAACTACACTATCCTAACTTGGATATATAATTAGTTTGTAGTATCCGAGTTAGGAGCAAGAAGAATAACATAAACTTGAACATGAGATAAACATATGCTATCAAGCGATAGAAGTAGTTCATACAACCTGATAACAATTAAAACAAATCCAAGTCATCCTTAACTCAGTAAGTAAATAGTTCACATAACAAGACAACAATTAGAATAAATATGTAACAATGATAGACTTAGTAAATACTTACCAATAAATTAGATATATGTATACTCACATTCAAAGGTTAATTAACAAATTCAAACCAACCATGAAAGATAGATCACCATGAGTTTTAAATAAAGATAATTTTGCATGACTCACAATAATGCATAGTATACAAACTCATATTGATCCAGAATGGAATTTGTTAATAAAATGGAGAGTTTTTCATTATACTCAAACGAGACAATAGTATCAAATATGAACACAATTTAAAGATTTTAGAGTCTTCCACTAGGTCCTCCAAGCTCAACAATAATGCACAAGCTCATGATTTCAAGAAATAAATGGTGATAGCACAAGTCCCCTCCCCTCCTTTAAGTGTGTATTCATGATCCTTCTATAGAGATGTGAATTTGTTTGTGAATTTGTTTTCTTTCTCCTTAAGCTTAGGGTTCAAATCCTCCATATCACCTACAATCCAAAACATAAAATCTTTTAAAACAAAAATATCTTATAAAATCAAATTTAATAAAATCAAAATATAATAAATATTAAAACTAAATTTAAAATTAAATTCACACTAAATTAACTAAAACAAAAGTAAATTAAAACTAAAATAAAATAAATAAAAATAAACTAAACTTTAAACAAAAGAAAAAGGTAAAAACTAAAACAACATGACAAAAAATTACTTTTAGTTATTAGTTTATTTGTTTAGAAATTAAATTATACTACAATAAAACTAAAACAAATAAACTAATAACTAAAAATTGAAATAAATGCAAAAGATTAATTCAAAAACTTAAAATAAACTTACATAAAACTAAAATATGATAAAATTAAAACTAAACCATTGAAATGGGAAAGAACTTCACTTGTTCCATCATGTGTTGGCTTCTAAAAAAATCACTTTAACCTTTTCCTGGGAATTGGTGGCACACATATGGTTTGACCCAGCTTAAAAAAAATTCCTGCATCTTTTACCACAAATTGGGTGACTTCCATTTCTTCCCTGAGAATTAAAAAGATAAATGTAACAAGGCTTTGACATTGCTAGCATGCAAATATTCCTGAATTGGTACTAAAATCCCGTGGATTAACCACGGAATATTACTGAGCTGCAAATATTCTATTGCAAACTTTTCCTAAATGTTGTGTGCAAAATCCTTGTGATCTAAATACTGTTTCGATTTCCTGTGTATGGAGATATGGTAACCTATTTGTTGTTTGGTAATTCTCCCATGCTGTTTGCTATACTGTTAACTTGTTTCCTTAAAATTCTGTGATTCATCGAACAACAAATCCTTGCCTTTGCAAATATACTTCAGTGATCACATGCTACCATTTCTTCGTGATTTTCAATGTCAGTTCTTTGCAACCTTAGCGCCCACGTTTCCGAGATTGTGTTTGTTCTCGGTATTCTCTGAAACTATAATAGAAAACCCTAATTCTCTAGCAGTTTGCAGCACATAACCTCTCAAATGAGCACATGGCAAGTTTGGATTTCTTCTCAACAATCTGAGGTTCACAATACAGATATTTTGGCAAATGGTGTACACTAAACTTTGAATTACATATCGAAAACATCTTTTCTATAGAAAATTACGTGGCGGATTAGGTTTTGCTGCATAAATTCTTATCTCAATTGAACTCGTGGAATTCAAATGACCTTGAATAAGCAGGGAGAAAAGGATTCAAAAGGAACAAATAAACTAAATCATCAAATCCTCATCTCATAAAAGAATAAAAGATAAGCCAAAGAATAGATGCTAAGAAACAAGCAAAAATAAATAATGAAAAATAAACCATCAAAGAAAAAAAATATGAAATCATAGAAACCATCAAAGAAAAAAAAATTCATCAATAAAAAAAATCTAATTATTTTCTTAAAATCAAGAAAGATAAAACCAAAAGCAAATGAGGCTCTTAATATTTTGTAAAAATTTAAGGGAGTTATTAGGGCTTCAACATAGGGCAATACACTAGGCCAAGCATTTATCTCTATTTAGCATTACCTAAAAGCTTATTCACTCTTAATGTTAAAAATAGTATGAATGACGGTAAGGATATATTTTTCAATCATGAGTACCACCATATGTTTATGAATTAAAAAGATATTTGCATTAACCACATACACTAGGTGACTTACAAACTACCTCTTCGAGTCAATTTATGAGGTTCATTTATCTTAGATTTTAATCCACAAATAATTGATATCAAGCATGACCTAGGGCCTTCATTTTATGTTAGTAAACATTTTCCTATGTGTTTTCCTCATCTTTCTTTAACTCGACATTTCTTTATTTCTATCCCCGATTAAGGTGCCACAATATCATACAAGCATGGCCTCGTTTCCAACAAGCATCCATAGCCTGGACGAGTTTACTTGTTTCCACACTATAAAGTTCTTTCAACTTCCCTATTTATTTGATATACCTTTAATGATCTGTATATATGACGGGTATTTAAGGAAGCAGGGTGATACGAGAGTTGATTAGATTTGCTTGGAATTCTACTAGCTTTCATAGCTTAACGTAAGGTCTTCCTTCCATCAATCAATTCAGGTGTAAGCTATTTTAATGTGAGGTGATTGGAGCTCAAAGAAGAGTTTTCTAAGAGACCTAAAGTTAAGTGTGCTAGCGCTATAGAAATGAATTCATGGTAACATTGGAGTTCCACCAAAAATATAGAAATTCTTCCCACAAGTCATAGAACTTTGTATTGATGATTAAGTGCAATTTTTTTTTGTCATAGACATGCATTTAAGCAAAACAAAAAAAGCTATGATTTATTTGTCAAGGATTATTAACCCCTTTCCAAACTTCAAGAAAAATGACAAAAGAAAAAATAAAACTTGGAAAACTTGCGAATGCCAAATCTACCATCCAAAAATCATAATGATCAAACAAAATTGAAATCATGCGAACAAAACTCTAGAAAAGTACAAAAACTTATTTCCTAATCACAAAGTAAATTGTCAAATCAAGATAAGCCTTGAATATACCAATATCTCACCAAGGAAAAATGGTTAGACAACTATATCACAAATCAAAAGCTAAGGAAGAATCTCCGGAGGGACACAATGAATAGTAAGTTTTAATTACAATTCCTATTAGATCCTTCTAATGTTTTGTATACAAATATGTTTATTCCTTAACATTGTGAAAATTTCATTTTATCCACATATGACATTTTAGCAAATCAAGTCTTTAGTCTTTCATTAAAAGAAAAAACATCACAAAAGAATCTAAAAATAAAAATGAAAATTGTGGACAAACCAAAAAAATGTAATTTTTAACTAAACTATAGTTATGACATCAATTTCAATTTTGGACAAACCAAAAAATGCAATTTTTAAATAAACTATAGTTATGACATCAATTTCAAAAAGTGAGGGTGACATTCATTTTTTTTTTTATAAGTTAGAAAAATATATTAAAACCTTCTAGAGTCCAAAAATTACAGCTGGCGAGATAGATAGTGAGACCGTGGAAGCATCGCCAAGATTGGAAACCATTGCTTCCACATGTCCATACAGTTCACATGGTCAATATGGGATTGTTGGAATATCCATCGAAACACTCACCCGAGTGTGTCTTTCTCATACCCCCCAAACTTTGAGAGTCTCCATAAATTCCATGATCTGCACTCGGATATCTAAGACATTATTTGAAAAGTTAGATAAGAGATTAAGTTAAATTTGGAATGAGTTTTGTTTATTTGAAAAAGCATGTGACATTCATTTTTTTTTTATAAGTTAGAAAAATATATTAAAACCTTCTAGAGTCCAAAAATTACAGCTGGCGAGATAGATAGTGAGACCGTGGAAGCATCGCCAAGATTGGAAACCATTGCTTCCACATGTCCATACAGTTCACAGATGTCCAAATAGTTTTCAATTATAGTGACAGGAGAAAGAAAAGTCCAGTGACAAATTACCGTGCTAAGCCTAGAAACTAGGGTGCCTCTCACGACGAGAACCCAGAAAAATAAATTGTCTAAGAACATAAAAAATCCAATAAAACATGTGAACGTCGGATTCATCCTGAGCTTGGGCCTCGCATTTGTTCCTTCTTTGGATCTTGCACAATGTCATTGGTTGGAGTCCATGTGTCCGGAGTGGTGTGTAGTAGAGCGCAAAGAAGATTCTCCAAGCGCTTCTCGCGATGTTCTCAGTGATCATCCCTCTTCAACAACTCCATCATGTCGCACTTGACTTCGAAGACCAAATTCTGGGTAATGTCCAGATAATTCTGTAGTTTCCTGAACCCAACACACTGAGCACAAGAGGGTGGAGGCGGAGGAGAAGGTGGAGCATCAGAAGAAGAAAGTGGTGAGGAGGAAGAAGGGAGAGGGGAGGAGGA
>SNQJ01S0016144.1:443537-460698 GCA_010110895.2 Picea sitchensis
GGGGGGGGGGCGGTCATGCTGGGGAGAGCGGAAGGAGAGGGGAGGCGAGAGGGAGACTGTTGTATGGGAGGTCACTCTAGGATGAGCTTGGGTGCAAAGCCAAGGGAATTTCCCATACTGTCAAACCACTCTACTCTACATGCGCACAGATAGGACAAAGGAGGGAGTTTTAGAGTGGAGGCACGGTCTGGAGTCTGAGGCAACTTCTGAGAAGCTTGTTGACCTCATCCTCACAAGCCTTGCCCCATCGCATTATACCATGCCACCCCACGCTTAGATTTTCCTCTCTGTCATGGAATCAGGAAGAAAACTAGGAGAGGAGGGGAGAAAATGAACTAGAGATGGAGAGGAGGGATGAACATGAGCCAGAGTGGAGGGATGAACTCAAACCATAGGTGGAGAAAAATGGAAATAGGACTACAAGGAGCAAGAGCCAAGGTGTGCGAATAAGTGGATGAATTCACCAGCGTAAAAAAAATTCCATGGAGCGGGAGCTTGTGATGGGACTGGTTAGGAGGCCATCTCATTGCGTTAACTTCCTCATCGACCTGGAATGCCATATCCATAATTGGAGCTATGAGAGGGTGATAATGGGGGTACATAACTCTATAAATTAAATGCATGGAGTTAAATGCTAGGCGAGAATGCGATGTGTGGTGGAAAGGTGTTGAGTGGATTGTGGCTAGTTGTCCTCCCACTTATAGGCTCGCACATGAACTCAGTGACACCCCATCTGGGGGGAGGACAACATTCATTAATTTACATTTCAAAATACATTAAAATAATGAAAATTTATGTGTAACCAAATATCAAATTCTTTCCCATTGCTCTCTTCATATATTCTTGCTTCACAAACTTAGAAAACTAATTACACTAAACATTTCATAACAAAGTCTTTACAATTATTGTCTCATAATAAAAAATTAAAGATGGTATTTGATAATAAATGTTTAACAAAAGTGATTATGAGAAAGACAATAAATATTCAAGAGAGGGGGGATTTAAAGTAAACTTCCCTGAATCCACCCAGATTATGGTTAGTCTTCAACTTGACATTGATGTATCATTTCATAGATTATTAAAGTTTGGTCATGTGGAATGATATTCCAAAGGATATGAAATGGTTACTCTTGAAGTTCTCCTAATTATGGTTTATCTCCAACTCAAGTTCTTCATATAATTATGGTTTATCTCCAACTCAAGTTCTTCATAACTGCATTATTTTGAGCAAAAGAGATAATCTAACTCTAAAAGAAACAAACAAAAACTAAACTAATTAATCTATTTCTAAACCTATTCTAAACCACAATGATGATTATAAACTACATGAAATCAAACTTCCAATGTAGCCATCCATGTAACTACGACCCAACAATCATATGTACAACACAAATTAGTAATAGGAATTGGATTAATAATAAACTACAAGAAAATAAATTTAACACAACATAACTTATATCTAACATGTGCAAGATAAGAAGATTATTGTTTTCAGGAAGTATTGCATGAAAATATATCTCTAAGGAAAATTGTATTCTATCATGATATATTCAATGACTCTTGTGAATAGATTGGATAAAATTTATAGATGAGCGTGAATCATGCAAAGAATTGTTATGAAAAATATGTTGTGAAAGAATCTTGGCATTGTTTATCTATTGTAACAATATCATAGGAACCTGACATAACCATTGGTTTGAACCAAAGTGTCGCATTCACTTGACAAGTCTCCCTAGACTCATATTTCAAATAATCAACTTTTGATGGATAAGTAATATCAAATAATGTGTGTGAGCTATCATCCATTGTTAAAGAATACAAATTGTTTTCAATAGGATAACATCCATTAACATCAATTATTTGATTAAATATTTCTAGATTATATAATTTATTATTGAAACAACAAGACTTTTCATTGATGGCATGTGTAGTTGAATCATCAGAAAATATTTTTTTGTTACAAAAATTCCTTCTTCCCCTAAAGAAAAGTAATAAGGCATAAAAACAAAAGATTCACACGAAGATTTTTCATTATTTTAATCTTCTAAATATTGCACCTTATTAGGATATGGCCATGCAAAATGAAAACCAAAAATATATGAACTAATTACTTGAGAAACACAACCATCGAACATGTCATGCTTCAAAGAATAATAAGTGGAAGATGAAAGACAATGGAAGACATTTGTTGAAAAAACAACCTCATTGAAAATAATGTTTTCTTCATTTTGGATATCCATGTATGGTTTCAATTACATATTTATTTCTTCTCATAGAATAACCTCATTGATGTCCATGGCATGCTCTTTTGAAATATATGAACACAAAATGTTTTGTTCATTGAAAAGAGGTAAAGGTGAGAGGACATCACAAGAATTATTAAAATGAGAAGATTCAAGAATAGATTTTGATGAAAAATCAATAGAAGTTGATCTTGAAACTATTTAGTTAAATTGGGAGACGAGTGATCTATATTATCAACACAAAGTTTGGATTCAGTTTCTTTCATTCCTGAAATAGTTGTAGTGTTTTCAACAATATGACAACTTGGTTCAACTCTACTAAATCTTTCTTCATTTAAGGAAGATGATGATAATTTAGAACAATCAGAAGTTGCATGTACTTCTTGTGAAATATCATGTTCCTTTTGATTGACATCTATCAAAGTGAATAAAGTTGATGAAAATCGATGTTCACCTACAACTTTCAAATCCTTAGGATTTTCATCTAAATCAACGTGTAGATGATTATCAATGCATGATCAAGATTGATCATATTCAAAAGAAAGGGAAATAATATGTTGAAACCATTCACTAATGGAAGGCATTTCAGCTAAAGGAAATTTGCATAAAAGATGCATACACCATGTACACAAATATTCTAATGATTCATCTAATTTCATCCTAAGATCATTAACTTCTTCACATAATATATCATAATCAAAATACTGAAAAAGCACACAAAAACTCCTCTACAAATTGTTCCAATGAATGAATGGATGGGGTCGGTAATGTTTCACACTACTTCTTAGCATGACATTCGAAAGTTAGAGTGAACAACCTACACATGACACCTATGTGAAACATATAATGAGAAGTACAACTTTGAATAAATTGATCAATATGTTCATATGCAATAGTTTCACTCTCACCATCAAACCTACTTTTTGACAATACTTTAACTATCTTTAATGGAGTGTTGCATGATACCTATCCAGAAATACATATCCAAATAGGAGTTTGGGTAGGATCCATTAAAAATAAAAAGAATTAAAGTGAATAGCTTCAGAGGCTCAACTTGTCATTCTTTCCTCCTTCTAGTGCCAAAATGTTGATGAAATTTTGGCAGTCAACGTGGATAAATCACCCAATGAAGGCCCCAATTAGGCCTATACTCATTTGGTATAGCTATCCTTACCGGTATGTGGGACCAATTTACAATAAGTGGATTTTCTCCTCGAAATGAGACTTTCCTTAAATCTCTTCTAAGCTATTATGCATAAAAATAAAGAACCAGTCTAACTCTATTCTAAAGCTACACTATCCTATCTAGGATATAGAAGTAGTTCATAGTATCCCAGTTAGGAACAAGAAGAATAACATAAACTTGAACATGAGATAAATGTATGTTGTCAAGCTATAGAAGTAGTTCATACAATCTTATAACAATAAAAAAAATGCAAGTCATTCTTAACTTAGTAAGTAGCTACCAAGAAAAGACAAATATACATACTCACATTCAACATAGAGGATAAACAAAAAATGAACGTGAGATAAAAATAAGCCATCCAATTAAGGAAATAGTTCACATATCTAGGAAGAAATTAAAACAAATATATAATAGTGATCAACTTAGTAAATAGTTACCAAGAAATCATGGATATGTATACTCACATTCAAAGGTTAATTAACAAATTCAAACCATCTATGAAAGATAGCTTATCATGAGATTTAAATAAAGATAATTTTCAAGATTGACAATAGTGCACAATATACAAACTCATATTCATCGAGAATGAATTTTTTCAATAAAATGGACAGTTTTTCATTATACTCAAACCATATAATAGTATCAAATATGAATACAATTTAAATATTTCAAAGTCTTCCACTAGGTCCTCCAATATCGACAATAGTGCACAAGATCAATTACTAATTTCTAACTGATCTAGGAGGATCCAAAACGCTCATAGAGGTCCATGAGGATCCAAAATGTTCAAAAAGGTACCAAGGGGTCCATAAATGATCAAAATCTGACCATCTCAAATTGTCTCGAAAATTGCATCATTGCATAGAGCTCATTGTCATCTTTCCAATGATGCAAATGGTTCATTAAACGAAGCTCTTATGCAAAATTTATGAGAAGTCAAACTTCATGTCAAAGTCAAAAGTAAAAGGGGTAAAAAAAAATGTGTCATGTCCATACAATGACACGTATAATGAACATACAAGTGATGTGGAAACACCCCAATATGCCATGTGGATTGTTCATACAACAGACTGGGAAACATAGGTGGTTCAAGCATGGGTTTTCAAGTGGCATCCAAATGGTCTAATGATGTAATTCCATGTGGCACAAGTTTATCCAATAAGAGGCTTCCATGTGGCATCCCCTAATTGGCCATTAATGTCTTATGTTATGTAAAACTTTTATGTAGTCTGGGAAATCGACCCCATGACCTCCCTATCCTCTACGCCTTAGCATTCCTGCCACAACCATTACACCCACACATTGGTTCTTAACATGTATATGGTATACATTATATTTAATTTAATGTACTCATGTGGGGAATGAAAGGGGTCGAGGGCCTAGTCCCTGAACCATAGTCTATGGTCATATGACATACCACAAGATCCAATGCTTGAGTATGTGGGGGTCTTAACAAAAAGTTTGCGTGGGAAGTTTAATATGCCACGAGAGTGATGTATACTATATTATATATAGTATATAGTTTTAAAAAACTATATGCTCTATATGTATTATATAACAAAACTATATAACATTCCACCAACCAAACAGATATGCTATGTAACCAGAATCGAACCTAGAACTCCACTATTGTAGAGGGTGGTTTTAACCATTACACCAACCGCTCCAGATATAGAAGATATTCTTCTAAATATAGTAATGAAAATGATGCTAATTTGGGGCACAGTTTTTTGAGGCTGCCCTATATATTGGGCTGAGATCCCAATGCATAGGCACACATCCCAACGCATGGAGTCTGATACTAGATGGATTTCGAGACAAGGAATGAATTTTGAGACTGTATGGAAGTATGTGCAAGTACAACTTAATTTTCTATTGCACCGTAAAGCATGCCAAATGGTACCTTTATGGAATTTCAAGTGTGCTATATTGATTCTGCACTATTTTTCCCAAGGATGATGAATATGATGTTTTTTTTTTTTTTTTTTGAGGTCATTTTTAAAACTTTGTACTCAAATCTTCATTTATGAGTATTTAATGCATTGTTTTGCGTCTCGACAGGTGCAAAATTGAGCTAGTTTGGAAAGTGATCGATTTTACAGCCAAAAGTTTTAGAATTTCACATGGATTTTAATGGTGTAGTTATTTTCTTGTTTTGAGTGATGCAATTTAATATAAACCATTAAATTGGCATGTGTGAGTCATGTTACATGTGTTTTTGGTATTTTCATCAAACAAACTATTCTTCAATTTATAAGTTTTAGGTTCAAAGAACATCGTCAAATTTCTGCAATCACCTCAATAGATCCTATAAATTATATTGAAACAAGTTATATATTACATGTCTATATTTTCAACAATAATTGGTGTCTAAATATTTTCGAATCACTAACCCAACATACAAATGATTTCAAAAAAGAGACTATGATAGCACAAGTCTTTCCTTGCCTCAAACCAACATTTCTCTCTATTCTTCAGGTCCTACATGTGCCCCCTTGTCCCTTATTTAAGTCTATATTCATGCTCCTTTTATAGTCATGAAAGTTTTTTTTCTTTCTCCTTAATCTTAGGCTTCAAATCCTTCATATCACATACAATCCAAAACATAATATCTTTTAAAAAACAATGATCTTATAAAATCAAATTTAATAAAATTAAAATCTAATGAATATTTAAAACTAAATCTAAAATTAAATTCACACTAAAGTAACAAAAAAAACTAAATTAACTTAAAAAAAAAAAACTAAAAAAACTAAACTAAACTTTAAACAAAAGAAAAAGGTAAAAACTAAAACAACACAACACAAGTTTACTTTTAGTTATTGGTTTATAAATTAAACTATACCACAATAAAACTAAAACAGATAAATTTATAACTAAAAATTTAAATAAACACAAAAGATTAATTTAAAATCTTTAAATAAACTAAAATAAAACTAAAATATGATCAAATTAAAACTAAACCATTGGAATGGGAAAGAAATTCCCATGTTACTTCATGTGATGGCTTTTATAAAATCAATTTAACCTTTTCCCTGGGCATTCATGGCACATGTATGGTTTGACCCAACTTAAACAAATCCATGCATCGTTTATTATTGATCAAGTGACTTAAACTTGATTGATCCAAAATATTTTCTTATGGTTTGGTGAGGTCAAATTTTTTTTTGGAGGGAAAGTCATGGCATTTGGATAAGATAAAGTAAATTGAAACTCATACCAACCTTCATTATTCTCATGATTTTCTTATTAGAAAAGTAAGTGTGCTCATTTCACCATAGAAAATATAGCAATATTGTCACCCAACCATAGGAAGAAGCCACCTTGAGCACCTTAACCTTCACAGAGAGAATAATTCTCAAAGTAAACCATATAACTAATAGCCAACCAAGGTAGCGCACCTCTCTCCAAAGAAGGGATGATTTTAAGGATGGAAATTTATATTAAAATGTAGAAACATGGGCTAATCTTACTTGTCCTTAATATGAATAATGTAAAATGTTTGGAGATAGTTTTGTAAAAATATTCAAATTTCTAAGGATTTTATATACTTTCTATAAACTTTTGGCAATTTTGGGCGAATCATTTTTTGGGGAAAACCATGGAAAATTAATTTGTTTGTGAAATGTAGCCCCTAAAATCATCTATTCTCCATAGCTAGCATACCAAGAAGAAATTCCAAACCATGACCAAGAGAAATTCCAAGCCAAAACCGAAAATTTTCCAATTGCAACAGTTGCAGCTGCAACTCCTCTCCAAAGTTGCACACTACTCGTCTTATTCAGTTTCGAGTGAGTGAATCAAAAATGAACTCTAATGCCCTCTATTTATAGTCCTCCAAGTGACCTAACTCGGCCGACTTCTACTCCTAGAGGCTAATAACTGAATATTACATTTTCTCTTGAAGCGACTTGTCTTCTAGGGTTCTTCTCCAATAATTTAGGGTTTCTCTAGCTTCCTAAAATATTATAGTCTTATCAAAGGTTACACATGGAGGTTAATACCTCCCGCAACTACCATAATATCAACATTTCCTCCTAGATATGGAGGTATTTAAATGAAATAGTCTTGAGCACAAGTAGACCATTCAACCAGTAGCACCATCATAGCCACACAGGCTATCTCATGATCACATAGATGAACTCACGAGCAACATCATCACTATCAGTATCATTTGATGGAATCAACTGTATCATCTCTCAAAGCCATACTCCACATGAGTAATTGGGAATGCTGCTAAATAAGTCACTCACTCCATAGAGTGATACAGGAACCATTCTTCTAAACCAGACATATGTCCTAGAAGAATGATTGTTCCAACAAATGCTAGAAGCCACGCCATATGCTACAAGGAGTATTCTTCTAATCCGTACATACGTCCTAGAAGAATGATTTTCCTGGGCCATTTTCCCTCCAGCCACTACTGCAAACTCAAGGAAAATGTCTATGCATCAACATACTGACGATTCATCTAGCTTGAAATCATCTCCAACACTAGTGATAGTCTCCATGGAAATAAGAACAAATCCATCCAATAGAACACAACTGTGTTTATCCATAGTAGTACATAACTACTACCTAGTGGTACACAACCACTCTTAGTAGCACATGGCTACTAACCAGTGACACAAAATCATTACCAGTGGATCAAATCCACCATAGTAACATAGAACGATTGTTAAGAGACATACAGTCTCCACAACAATCATATCATCTGATATCAACCTGCATAAATCAATATCATGATATAAATTGTGTCATCTGGGCCATTCTTCCACTCACATATGTGATATCTCAAAGAGCATCTTCCCTCAGAAGATAAAACATCAACCATGGGATATCTAGACTATTCTTCCCAATCATAGAAGAATAACTATCCCTGATTTCTGAGCCTAGACCATTCACCTAACTGGTCTATTCCTCCAGCACAAATCATAGTGCAACATGGAGAGAATGAGTCTACCTTGGGGAATGCATGTCCCTGATTGTTGAACCTGGACCATTCGCCTAACTAGTCCATTCCTCCAACACTAATCATAGTGAAACCTAGAGAGTGTAAATGTGTTGAAATTGCATAGAATATATCTAGCTAGCAAATGACACACACAATTTACAAAGAAAATATGAGAGAAGAGAAGAAAGAGAGAAAGAATGGAAGAATTATCATTAACCAAATGAATGAATGATAATTTACACATGATATACTATGTATAACTCAACTAATTCACACTGGAGAAGAAGCCAATGCACTAGAGTTGTGGTCTAGAGTGATCTGGACACACACCAGCAGTTACGAGAGTGAAATTCCACCTAGTATAGTCTCTCGGGCAGATACAGGAGTGAACAACCACCTAGTATGAGTTAACTAGTCTATCAGTCTTCAGTTAAATTACTGAAACATAGTGAAGTAAGTAGTATATCATGGAATCATGAGTAATGCACTAGTCTGGTGATGATCCCAAGGACAATGTGCATTAGTTGATGATGATCCCAATGCTGCATGGTTATAATCCCAATGTGGCATCTAGACTCCAGTCAACTGATCAAACTAAAGTGTGAACTGAAGAGAATATTCTCCCAGAGGAATATTCTTCCTAAAATATAGGAGACTGAATAATGACTAATAAACATAGGGAAAACATTAGGAAAAATAAATCCTAGGTGTGTGTGAAGTATCTCAAATAGCCCCCTTGAACATCACTATGGTGAAAATAAAGAGTGGGTCATGGAAAGAAGGACATATTAGGTACCCAAATAAAAAATATACACTTGAATAAATGATGAAAGGGGGGAAATATCATGGGAAAAACCTCCCCTCAAAGTACAATGTATGTAAAAAGAAGAACTAACAGTTGCTAGGAAACTGTGTCCTTCGCTCCAATATAACTACGCAGAGAATGAAACTTCTTCTCAGTGAAGGTATTGGTGAAGATGTCTGCAGTATTTTTTGTTGAAGGAAAAAATTGTAGGTTGATGATCCCCTCATGTACTAAGTCGCAGATGTAGTGCATGTGGATCTATATGTTCTTCATCCTCTACCTATGAATTTGATCTCTGTAGAACTTCAGATTCCTCTAGTTGTAACACCAGATGACGATCGATCGGTGAGACTGAATGTCCAAATCCATGAGAAAATGTTGTTGTGACATATCCTTAATGGATATGTTAACTACCCCTCTGTACTCTGCCTCGGTTGAAGATAGAGAAATAGAAACCTTCTTCTTCCTCGACCAACAGATAGGCCTAGAACCAAGACTGAATGAGTAACCATATGCGAACTTGCAATCAATGCTTTTGCCAACCCAATAAGAATCAATGAAATCGATGAGGTTCAATGTAGAGTCTGTTGAACATTGAATCCCAAAGATGATGGTTTCCTGTACATATCAATGAATATTCTTTGTATCCTTCCAATGTAGCTCATGCGGCTCTTACATGAACCTAGATACTGCTCCAACTGTATAGGAGAGGTATTCTATGGAATGTGTGTGATACAATAATCTCCCCACTAGCTATCTATACAGTGCGTTGTCAATCAGTGGAGTGTCCCTTCCATCCACAAGTCTGACTCCTAATAGTAAATGAGTCAGGGCATACTTGCAGTCTGTCATGTGAAATCTCTCAAGGAGATCAAATGCATACTCGGCTTGAGACATTTTGATGCCTCATGCATCCTAAATGATTTCGAGTCCAAGAAAGAAATGCAGTGGAACTATGTCCATCATAAAACATCTTTCATGTAGAATCCTCTTGACTACAGAAATTCTTGAATTCGAACAACCAATGATCAACAAATCATAAACATAAATATATAGGAGTAGAAGTGAATCAACCATCTTGAGCATGTAAACATTTGGGTTTGACATACAACATAAAACATTATGTGACAACAGGTAGGAGTCCATCTTGGCATACCATGACCTCAGAGCATGCTTGAGCCCATAAAGAGACTTCTTCAGTGGATGAACCAAAGATTAATCCCGCATAATTCCCTAAGGTTGATTCATATAGATCTCCTTAGAGAGATCTTTATGAAGAAATGCATTCTTCATGTACATATGATGGAATTCCCATCCCTTGGTTTCCATAGTGGAAAGTGTCGAACGTATGGAATCCACCTTCACTACTGGAGCAAAGGTCTCATCATAGTCAATGCCATGCAACTCCTGAAATCCTTTGGCAATTAGCCTAGCTTTTTATCTTCTAAATTGTCCATATGTTGTGCTCTTGGTCCTATAGACCCATATACACCTGGCAAGTTTTCTTCCTATAGGACTAGGAACCATATACCAAGTATGGTTCTTGAGGAGGGAGTTATACTCCTCCTTCAAGGTGGATACCCAAAAAGGATTTCTAGTAACCTCGCCATAAGACTGTGGATATGAAGATTTTACCAAGAAAAGATGCCTGGGTGGCACCAGTCAATGTAAGTGAGTGCAAGAGGAGGCTAGTCAAAATCAGATTGATTACTCCTAGTATCAGTTGTCTCCCCAACAAGATCCCTCACATCCTGAAGAGTAGTGTTGGCCCACTTGGGCCTCGGTTATGGATATGCATCTGCATCTCGATGCACTAAATCTGCATGTGACTATACTGAATCTGTATCTGGATCATCTAAAACCTCTGAATCATAACTCTCATTAGAAGACTATTTGGCATGTGCATGCTCATCATCTCTGATAGGTGGAAGAACAAATATGTCTGCATGCGGTTGTTGAGGTACATGCGAGACAATTTCCTCAAATTGTACACTACACTCTGTTAGAAATAATAGGTGTGCTCATTTAACCATAAACAATATAGCAATATTATCACCCAACCATAGGCTGAAGCCACCCTCTAGCACCTTAACCTTTACAGAGAATAATTTTGGAATCAAACCCTAGGCCTAATAGCCGATAAATGTAGCGTACCTCTCGCTTGAACTAGTAAACAAGGAAAAAAGTCCAAACCATAACCAATAGAAGGTCCAAGCCTAAACTGAGAATATAGGTTGTAGTAGCTACAACTACAACTACTCTCCATACTTCCACACTTACTTTGTTTCTGCAGTGCGCACTCTTACATTTTTGTAGTTGCGAGTTGTGTGTGTCAAATGAGATCTAGCATACTCTATTTATACTTATTCTCCTTAGTTGTCTGGGCCGGCTTCTCATTCTGGAGGCTAAAATATCAATATTAAATATTTCCTTTAGTCAACTTGTCTTCTAGGGTTATGTCCAAAGCTTTAGTGTTTCTTATTGCTTCCTGCAATATTTTGTTCTTGTCAAGGTTACACATGGAGGTTAATACCTCCCACAACTACCATAATATCAACACTCCCTCCTAGCCAAGGAGGTATTGAAATCAATGGTCTTGAGCACAAACATACCATTCAATCGGTAGCATAATCATTTCCATACATTCTATATAATTATTAGATCACGAGAACCCTCATCATTATCAATATCATCTGATAGCATCAACTGCATCATCTCTCAAATCCATACTCCATTTGAGTAATTAGGCATGATACTAAATAAGTAACTCACTCCATAGAGTAATAAAAGAACCATTCTTCTAATCCTGACATATGTCCTCAAAGAATAACTATTTCAACAGATGTTGGAAGCCACACCATGGGCTACAAGGACTATTCTTCTAATCTAGACATATGTCCTATAATAATAAACGTGCTCAACCATTTTCCGCTTGGAGAATGTCTGTCCACCATCATACCGACTATACATCTAGTTGATAATCATTTTCAACACTATTGATAGTCTATATGGAAATCATAACAATATCATTCAATAGAACACAATTGTGTCTATCCACAGTAGTACACAACTAATATCCAGTGGTACACTACCACACCAAGTAGCACACGACTACTTTATCAGTGACACTTTGTCACAACCAGTGGAACACATCCATCAGAGTAGCATACATCTATTGTCCAGAGACATATAGTCTCCATAGTAATCATATCATCTGATACCAATCTGCATAGAAATAATATCATGATATAAAATGAGTCATCTGGGCCATTCTTCCACTCACATATGTGAGATATGGAAGAGCAACGTCCCTCATAAATTAAAACATCAGCCATGGACTATCTGGACTATTCTTCTCAAGCATATAAGAATAATTTTCCATGATTTCTGAGCCTCGACCATTCACCTAACTGGGACATTCCTCTGATACTAATCATAGTGAAACCTAGAGAGACTGAGTCTTCTCTAGGGAATGCCTGCCCCTGATTGTTGAACCTAGACCATTCACCTTATTGGGCCATTCCTCTGGAACTAAACATAGTGAAACCTGGATAGAATGATTCTTCCCTAGGTAATTACTATCCAGAACATTTTCTAATGGAAATTACTTTCCTGCACCAACCTCCAAAATGGACCATTCTTCGAAACTACTCACATCTGTGAACTTTGAAAGAATGATTTCTTGGCAAGGCAGACCATTCTACTTGACCACTACTCAGAGTGTCTGCCAAGAAGAATGAATTTCCTAGACCATTCCTCCACACTTTCCAAAAGGGGAATCGTTGTCTATGGTACATCAGAAATCTATCAAACCATTTTCATTATGAAAATGACTATCCGATATGGACCATTTTCTAAACCGGAAAATGCCTGTTCGTCAAAAATCTCAAACCACTTTCCGAACTGGAAAGGAATTTCTTATCCTGGACCATTTTTTGAACTGAAAAATGACTATCCATAAATCAATCACACATCAATTCTCCCTCCCAACTTGGGAGTAATCTCTTCCTTTTTCAATAAGGAATTCGTCTCCATGAGCCTCAACTTGCAAGCTTTTCATCTTGGACAGAGGTTTTACCAAAATATCTTCAATCTACTCATCCGTGGAGGTATATTGGAGAACCACTTCTCTTTTCTGGAGTTCATCATGGAGAATGTAATTCTTGATATCAATGTACTTTGGTCTGTTATGGAACATTGGTTTTCTATGAAGGCTTCATGTAGTTCTGATCATTACAATATATATCATGGTTGAATTCAACATTTATGTTTCCTTCTAGAACATGACATGCCAACAAGGCTCAAATTGAAACATATCCAAGTAGCACTTCTTATGTCATCATGAGAGTTTTCCATGGATTAGCAATCCATCATCCTATACTTATGAGTAACTATTATGATACACTATCTTTGTCATAGAAAATTTTCACCACACTTCTAATGTATATGAGATACTCTGCATCAAGTTGTTTGAAACCATACAAGTTTTTCTTATATCTACATACATGGGCCTCTTTCTGGTATACCTCAAAAACACTTGAGGTTTCTTTACACAAGCTTCTTCCTCAAATGATCTATTGGGATAATAGTATTTTAAAACCAACTAATGTAAACTTCAATCCATGGATACTGCAAGAGATATAATAGTTCAAATAGAGGTGTATATGGTTTACGGGAACAAGTTGTTATCATAGTCTTATCCTTCTTATGGAAGAACCTCTAGTTCTTAATCTCACAATGCTTACCTTCATAATCATTTTTCACAATTTATTACATATACTGTTCTTCATCATAACTTCCATTTCTTCTTCTTGATTGCTTCTAGTGGGTTCAAATCAAGCTGGTAGTCTTGTGATTCTCGATATAATAACTCGTTGTTCTGTATTTTCTTTCTCTCTTGGAATCTTCATGTTCTTCCTCATGTTTCTCTTTAGCTCTTGGGTCCATTGAGTTTTCTATAGATTCCACGCCTTGAAGATTCAAACTTCTTCCTTTCATCATAGGATCATGGATGTAGATGGACAACCAAGGATACTTTAAGGCTTATTTTTGAAGAAGACTTATTCTAAAGTCAAACTGAACATGTGCTTCTTTTCATGGCAGCTACTTTCAATGGGAACATGGATAGATGCTTCATAATCCTCAATGGATCATATTATTTAGGATTACCTCCATCCTAATCCTTGCTTCATGCATGAATCCATGCTCTTATTTTGGAATTATGTAATCAACTCCCTCCATGTAAGAGAGTCCACGCTTTTGTCTGCATCCTTGTTTCCTTCTGAAAAGTGTCAAAAGTATTTTTCTAATTTCCTCTTGATTGATGAATTATTGTTGTTTTGACTTCTTCTGGGTCTCTTCAAGTTTGATTCTGATTTTGGCTTATCTGGTAGTTTTTACTTATATAATGGCTTCCGTAGGAATTGTTACCAAGGATTGTCAATGTACTTCATCTTCTCATGTGTATTGCTTGACTTGTAGTGATCGTGATAACAATTCTTATATTTTTATTCTTCCATAGGTATTGTTTCACTTGAACACCTTATCCTCTAATAAATAGATATGCAAGATATGTACAAAAACTATGTAAACATGGTATGTACAAGAACTATGAAGAACATTGTTACCTTGTTTTAGAAGAAGAAGTTTGTTTTATCCTAGTTGGCCTTCTTTTAGGGTTCCCTTTCTTCGACAATTGATGCTTCATGTGTTTCCTTCCTTTTATTTAACTGGGGACAATGATTCTTGTAGTGACCATATTTTTGACAGTTGAAGCATTGTATTTTTGACATATCTTTCTCTTGATTTGGTTTCTTCCTTGAGTCAAACTTTTTCTTATTCCTGAATTTCTTGAACTTTGTTGTGTAGGCTTGATCATCATATTTCCTTTGGAATTTATCTTTTGCATTTATCCTTGATTCTTCTTGTTCACAACAGGTCCAAAGTTCTTCAAATGTGGTATACTCCTTCCTTGTGTTCAGGCTTGCGGAAAATGCATCCCATGTCTTGGGAAGACCATTGAGTACTATATTTACCAGTTCTTTCTCTAAAATGATTTCTTAAATATCTTGTAGTTGATCTATTAACTGAGATATTATCACAAAGTATGATGTTATGTTGTCATCATCATTCATTTTCATGCCACGAAGCTCATTCTTTAGACTCATTACTTGTCCAATGTTTCTGATTGAGAAGAGGTTAGTTAGGTGATCGTACATCTTCTTAGATGAGTCAAGATGAGAGATGTAGGGTATCAAGTGGTATTTTATAGAGTCCACTATGATACTCATGGAATTGATGTCATTGTCTTTGAACTTCTCCATAATTGCAACATTCTAAGGTTCCTTCTCTTTTCCTTCTTCAACCTGTGGTTCCACAATATTTCCTTTCAAGATATCCAACACTTTATTTTTGGAAAGGATGAGATCAATCTGTGTCTTCCATGCTATGAAGTTAGAAGCCCCTTCTAACTTGTTTTCTGAGTTCATAGAGTAAGTCATGACTGCTTTGACTTGGTCAACCTTTGACTTTGATAAAAAACTCAAACTTGGTGTATTAGCTTGCTGAGAGTACCAAGAGGTGCGCTGGGTTAGGGCACACTAGTCTATCTATAAATTAGTTCAATATCTTCACTTAAGGTGCCTCAACAAGAGGGTTAGGGTTTCATTGTTGCAGCAAAAAATGACTACAAATGCAACTATAACTGAGCAAATCCTCCTAATCTATCTTCTAGTGGTTATACTATCCGAAGATAGTGTGGGCCCATAACCTGTTAGAAATAATAGGTGTGCTCATTTAAACATAGAAAATATAGAAATATTATCACCCAACCATAGGCTGAAGCCATCCACGAGCACCTTAACCTTGACAGAGAATAATTCAGGAAGAAAACCCTAGGCCTATGTTGACGGGCGAAATTGACCGTCCGTCAACTGAGAGAGTGGAACCAATCCGGGGTTGTCTAAATAACCCAAGCCATTTGGAATGAACCACCCTGACGAGTTTAACGGCTCCGTTGGCCGCTCTAAGGTCCTAAGAAAACCAAAGAGAAAACTAATCTAAACTAACTAATCTATCTAAAACAAATAAAACAAACTAAACAAACTAAAACTAATAAAAAAAACTAAAACTAAATAAAACAAACTAACTAAAACTAAATACAAGAAACTAAACTAACTAACAATAAATAAAAAACAAACTAATACACTAATCTAATTAAAACAAACTACTAAATAAATTAAACTAAAACTAAATAAAAACTACTCTATCTACTCTATATACTAATTACTATTACACTAACTCTAATAATTAACCGTCTAACTACTAATTGAATTACAACTTATTCACAAATATACATTATCTACAACTTGCAGATTTGAATAAAACCTGTAGAACTCATTTGATTTCTGCCCTAAGACAGCGAGAGATATTTTTTGATTTTTTTGATTTTATGAATAAGAAATGAAACTTACTGAAATTAAACGATCTAATATACTAATTCTACATATATATCTAACTATATTCTAACAAATACACTAACAAACAAACGACAAACTGACCTGGAAATGCTCCTAATTTGTCCTGTGTATGATGAGTTCGAAGCTAGTCGGAGGAAGGAAACTCGCACCGGTTAATCCATAAGCTTCTCGTAAATGATAGGCCGTGCTGCTCTTTGAGTTATTTATAGGACAAACAAGACATAAAAAATCATAACAATTATATGATTTATAAATCTCTGCAATAAGGGAAACCTGTTATGCAAAAACTTATACTTAATAATTCAACTTACGAAGAAGAGAAATTTGTCATTCACAAATTGAATCAATCAATTGCTATGTTTTTTAAACACTTGGAAGAAATCAGATATGGATTACAGTGATTAAATTATATCATTTGCAAAATATTAAGATAGCTAAAGTAGTCATTAACCAAATACAAATTGATATACATAACATGAAACAAAATATTGATAT